>JAVQJS010111866.1:0-22176 GCA_036024795.1 Galaxias rostratus | reverse complement strand
CTTGAATTAAACCTTAAAGTCTGCACTTCAATTCTGTTGTAGTTGTTTCATTTCAAATTCAATGTGGTGGCATGCAGAGCCCAAATCATGAAGATTGTGTCACTGTCCAAATATTTTTGTCCCTAACTGTATATATAATGACAATGTATCCACAATGAGAACATAGAGATTTAACACTTCGGTCAGTGGAATGACTGCCTTGATGGATAGCGTCAACTCGAGTTAGTGTGTGCTAGATAGACTAGATAGACATAACCTCTGACCTGGCTCGCGCCGCCTCCACAGCAAGTCCCAGGAGATTACCGTCTCTGGTCCGGGCACACTCTTCAATGGCGGAGAGACACTTCTTAGCCAGCTCAGAGTCCCGGCTCTCCCTCACCTGCGGAGAGGTCAACGGATGTGTTGGTGTGTGTGTGTGTGTGTGACAGAGACGGAGGTGGCGGGTATTGAGGACATACACTATGATTTACATCAATGCCCTTTTGCAATTGACTTTGTAAGCCAATATTTGTCATTTTGTTGTGGTCTGGGATTATTTTAGAAACGAGAATCTTGATTAGCAACCGCATAACGGAAGCTCTGGAAAACTACATTGCACAAGGTATTGCAAACCAAACACGTACTGCATCATTCGCTTGGCTGTTTCGATTAACATGACCATTAGTCCGTCCCTGGTAGCATCAGTTGAAAAAACACATCTAAATTAATATTTATTTAATCAGAAAAACTAAACAATACACAATTTAAACCCTTTAAGTGTTGATATTTGAAAACTGCTATTTTTATTAATGATTGTCCACATGGTGCAGATGAAGACTTTCAAGGTTATTTAATGGGCAAGATAACATAAAAATAAATAATACATATAATACAAATAATACATTATACATTCGGTGTAATCTTTTCATAGCATGAGGTGAAATCGGGAGTTGTGTCTGCATATTAAACATGGACGAGCATCTAGGATACATTAAATGACATGCATGTGGTAGCAGTTGGAAGGAGAAAAAAAACACTTAATTCAAGCCTCATGATAAACTGTGTGCACTATATTTACGTTCCGATGGAAATTCATGTCACATGTTATATTTATATATCAAAAAAAGAAGAAAAAGAAAAGAAAAAAAGAGAGAAGATATTTCCATCTACTGCCCTGGAGGCCCTCTGTCCCGTCAATCAAGAGCGAACCGAGCTGAACGGGTCAGCTCCGTTTGCACAAGGGTTTAGATTACAGCTCTGCTTCCCACCGCGCGTCCGAACGCCCGTGGGGGCCTCGAAACGCAAACAGCGCCCGGATGGGCCCGAACATTCTCTCCGCCGTCGTCGCTAACATAACCTGACTGTTGTTGCCCACCTGCTCAGCCACGGCCCTCCGTCTCAATGCCAAGTGACCTTTCGGCAGACGCAGATAGGGAGACTTTACCCTGTGGCCTGTGGGGCCATAGGCATGGGAGGGCTCCTGTCAGGATGCGACTACACCGGATTGCTATGTGCAGAACCAGCACATTAAATGTCATTGCAGTGGCCCTAAAAACACAGGGGGCACTAAATTGAGGGGACAACGTGCCTATTGTAGTCAAAATTGGGGGCGTAAAGAACGAGCAGCATGACAAAATTAATAGAGAACCCTCGGGTCAGAATCTAATCAAAGGGTCCGAGAACATCAAAACTGTCCGGCAACAATGGTACACGGTCAACAGCAGACATGCCCATGCCTTCAAATCATCACCAAAGCCCAATACCAACTTCATATATTTCGAGGGAAGGGTTCTTTGGTGCCTCAGTGGTTAACACTGTGGCCTCACAGCAAGTTCGAACCTCAGCCGACCCCAGGGGATTTCGGTGTGGAGTTTGCATGTTCTCCCCATGTTTGTGTGGGTTTTCACCGGGTGCTCAGGTTTCCTCCCACTTACATAAACATGGGGTAGTATTCCCTGACTAAAGCACTGCCATTAAAACCGGGGTCTACGTGTGTTCTCAAAAGACTGTTATGCTATGTATGCAGGGTGAGTAAATCTGGTGCAGATCGGCTGCCGTGCTGACACCCAGACAGATTGTTGTGTGCTGTGATAGCTGTTTGTTTGTCTGTCTGTCCATCCATTCGTTGTGTATACCTAATTAAGAACCAATTTGGAAAGGGGCTAAGTCCAGAAAAAAGCGCTAAAAACTAAATCCAATCAAGTATAAGAGTAACATATCAACACCACTCTAAGACTCTCATCTTGGCAGGTTGCAAAAAATCTAAAAAGGGTATTCACAACACTTGATCGCTCCCAACACACAGTTGGGAGAACTTTGGACAAATACATTTAACGTTAATCCCGAAACATAAATCCACATGAGGTGCGCTTGTTGACGACTTTAATCACAGTGGAGGAGCTAAAGTCCTGGCCAATGGAAGCTTCACATTGGAGTTGACTGGCGTTTACCGCGGAGAGCCGCAGAGCAACCTGGAGGGCCGTCAGGGAGAAAGAGACGAACCGGAGGGATCAACACGGAGAGTCGTCAGCGGGCTTGTGGGGATGCTAACGGATTACAGTGTCTGCTCTCCCTGTTTACACGAACACGTTCAGAGATCAAGGGTACATGAAGGATGTGCCAACAATGTGTGCAGACCGGAGGCACGTTCAATTCAGCCCCTGCATTGTCAGACGAGAACAAATGGAGCATGCACCAAGCTTTCCAGTCTGCTCTCTCTGCCCTCGAATGGGTCTGTGGATTAACATACGAGAGACGAACAGAAAACAACCCCGCATTGGAGTGGATAAAGAGCTGGGTTGTTCAGTAACATAATTGAAATCTTTACACAATTGGCTGTATGAATCCACTGAACCCAGAAATAGCCATTAATCATATTATATCCCTGTAATGTAATTGGTTGAAAGAAAATCATGTTTTTCCTTAGTTTGGAGATAAGGTTGGTAATTCCTTGGAGTTTAAACTGAACGGAAATTCTATAAATATACAATTAATTAATTTGAATAGAATGGGAATTAAGAGGGATTACTGGGTAATCGTGCATTAATGGGCACAGGCTGCTTTGGCCTCGTCATGCAGATTGTGTTTGCTCTTCTGATGCCAGAATAAACAGACAACAGACAACCCAGTTGTTAAGATTTACAAATTCAAGAGAATATTTACTTGCCAAATTTGCCTGTGTCAATGTCAACCTGGATGGACTGAACTGTTTGCAGTTGTCAAATTAGTTTAAACGTATTTGGTAGAGACACACAAGTTTGCTCCGCTGGCATGTCACCTGACAGACAGCAACACGTGACAAAGCAGGCGCCAGTCTGAGCCAAGGCTTTATTAGCAGGAAATACATATTTATGTGCATGGTTAGTGAGGGGGAGATGGAGAATCCAGCTCCACTCGGGCAATAACGAGAAGGAACGTTCCCTCTTGTGCTTTTCAGAGCTGAGCTAATTTCTATTTAAGCGCATTCTTCAGCTCTGTGAGCAATTCGCGAAATGCGCTCAGCTCTATAGCCTTATCTTTTGCTGACTGACCCTAGTATGTTACCTTTTTAAGTACGTCACTCAAACACTGCACAGAAACTACAACTACATTTTACCCACAGTTTCTTCATTGACCTCAAGTCAGTTTCAAGCTATCTCCACGATGTTCTTCTTTGCACGTTTGTTTTTAATTTATTTACGTTGACCTTGTTCAGATTGAAAAGGTGACATCACTTAAAGGTCATGTCTTTGTCTTCCAGCTCTCATGTCCAGGTTTACAGGGTGCTCGGTCAGTAGATCGCAGGTCTGTGGAGGGCCTCTGTCTAAGAAGCATCTGAAAAGCCAAAACCACAGTGCTCGATGGTGCGAAAATGAAACTTCAGTTGAAACATCAGAGAAAGCGACATGAACTCAAAAAGTAGACGTTCATAATTAAAGCCCAATGAATCGAGACAGAAAATATTATTATTTATTACACCAGAACAGGCATCTTGAAACACTTCAAAGCTTCAATAAAATAAAGCTGATGTGCATTGCACAAGGATGTATGTAAATTATGAACAAATTCATAAAAATGTCATTACAGTGAGCATGAAGACATATTTATGTCTGAATCAAACTATATTTTGGAGCAATGAATCCTACCTTAAAAGGTATCTCCACTCTTCTTTTCCTTGTCCCGGTCTTTATAGACGTTGTCCCGGTTTAGAGGGCCCTATGCTTTGGGTTGACTCCATTCTCATCAGCTGCCTGGTCCGAGCAGGCTGACCTCGAGTCGGTTGGGCGATTTTGCCTTGATGTGATTCATAAGACTCAGGCCGCATTCCTGGTCGGCACTGGATGCTCAGAATGTGCCACGGCGGTCGGTCAGGCTGTGCCAGCTCAGCAAGCAACACGTCCGCAGCGTCCGCGCGAACTTTGCGCGTCGCTTCTCCTCGGCCCCGGGTTTTCCCGGTGGGAAAGCCCCGTTTTGTTTTCGCGTCCGCGCAAAGTGTTCCACAACGTTGGAACAACACCACATGACCTTGCAGTTTAAGCGTATGTCCAGCATTTTAACCATCCTACATGGACCATTGCTTGTGTGTGTGTGTGTGTGAACTACCTGACCGAGCCATTGTCATTTAAACGTGACACTGATTCTACTTTTCATTTAGGCAAAGTAGATGCTCTGGCCAGCAGTATATAAACCCATTATGCCTTCCCCTGGAGGTGAATCCTTCCCTGGTCTGATAGATAAGAAAACAACAGACTCCTTCAAGGCGGCTGCTGGAGTGTTCTACGTCCTCACACTTTGGCCCGTTGCACCCGAACGCGGGCTGTCCTCACCAGGGTGACAACCACGGAGCGCCCGGAGGCCCTTTGAACTGCATTAAAATAGCTCCTTTGTTTCACCGAAGAACGGGCCCTTATTCCACGCTCTACCTTAAGATAACGATCCAGATGCTGGAGATAGGAATCGCGTTTCAGAGGAGAATAAGCCCAATGCCCTATTCCTGGATTTTCTCTCTCACAGACAACGTCAAAGTGCTTAGGGTGAGAGGGCTCGCCTTCGCAATCCCCCAAATGCCTTCCCTCAGATTAGTATCTGCATGTCTAGAAAAGGGCTGCAGGTTCGAGCCTGGGTGACTTATGGGAAAACTTAAAGCGATTCTCATGGCTCCAAGAGGGCCCCGATCCGCCAGATAGGGCAGACCCAGAGCCCCTCTGACGGCTCCTTTGAATCTCCTTAAGGGTTCAGCTCTTTAACCCGAGCTGGAACACCCGTCTCCAGCCATCAAAGTCATCAAGGTGGGGTGGGTTGGTGGGGACGTTCAGGGCATGGCTGACGCTGTGGAGCCCAACGAGAGAGCACCTGCGGGCAGAGCCATTACAGCGCAGGTATAATTATCTCTGTTACGGGCTGCGGCGGCCCCTCGGGGCGCGGAGACGACAGACGGATGCGGTCGTGTGTGTGTGAGTCAGGGATGGGGGAGGGAGGGCTCGGTGAGACGAGTGAAAGGTGACAGGAGGATTTGGGGGCTGCGCAAGAGGAAGCCATTAAAGGGCACGACGCACTAGCCAAGCGTGGACAAAAGGGCTGTCAGAGAGGCCTTTAATTGATCTCATGATGTTGTTCTTTTTTTAGAGGCTGAGTGAGCGGAAGGGAGAGATTTGATTTATTGCTCACTGGGTGAGGGGGGTGGGTGGGGGACACGGTGAGGGACTCAGACCGGCAGACGGCTGTGCACCGCAGTCCCTCGGCCGGCACTCACCTTCTTGAGCTTCTCGACCTGCTTGTTCCGCACGCTGGTGTTGTCGATGGCCAGCACCTCCACCGTCTCCTCAGCCTCCAGCCGGTACTTGTTGACCCCGACTATAACCTCGGAGCCTGAGGGGAGCAATCACGCCGTGCAGACAGCATCCCATGAGAGAGAGAGAGAGAGAGAGAGAGAGAGAGAGAGAGAGAGAAGGGATGGGGGGTTAAAACACGCAAACCGGGGTGGTGAGGACAAGAACTCACACTCACTGAAGCACACTCACACTGCGTCCACCTTTAGAGCACTGGGACTGATGGACTCACAGCTGGCCCAATGGTGTGGGCTGGCACACGAAAGTGATGACTAAACCGGCACCTGCTCGTTAGCACGAGAGTGGCGGGAGGGGAGACCGGCGGAGCGCATCGCGGCGAGGCAGGGCTAGCCCTGCTCCCAGAGAGAGAGGGGGGGACAACGACGCAGGGGGGGGGAGACGGAGCCCAGCCATCTCCCACTGTGTGACAGACGAGCTCCCGTTCTCCTGGGCCGAGTGGAGCACGTCTATCCCGCCCTGAACCCATCGTTCCCCCGACGCCGTCCTCGCCGCACATCAAAGGGAGGGGCCGACGCAGGGCCCGGGAGACGGTCCCACGCTCAACCCCCCTCCCCCGACCCCGTGCGAGCATCTGATGTGGACCCCCCTGGGGTCTTCAAAGGCCCGTCTCAGGTGATGATGCTGGGGGCACGGAGAGTCACCGAAGCCTGCGTCGGCGTGCTGGTGGGTGGGTGTGTGCTTCTGAGCATGCGAGCGTGCGCGGGTGAGAGATTACGAGAGGGGGTTAAGCCTAAAACCAATGTGCACCATGTGAGCACCTGAAAATAAAACCGCCAGTGTTATGTGGGCGGTGAACGAACAGTCACCCTCTTTGTAATAGTGCACATGGAAGTCGTATTCTCCCAAAGCTATGGTTGGTGTTAGGTGTGTGTGTGTGTGTGTGTGTGTGTGTGTGTGTGTGTGTGTGTCTGGTTGGAGAGGAGGGGGGGGGGACCTTTAGCTGGATCCCATTCTGCCCGTGTTTAGTTTGGGGATGGGATTTCACGGCTGGCTTAAAGCAGAAGCACGACAGGGCTCCCCTCCTTACATGGGAACCAGCTGGCTTCCTCCCCTCCACACATGCCCTTTCCAAAGCCAGGCAAGGACAGGGGCACACTGGAAATAATAAGATTGACCTGGCCTTGACGACCCACACTCATCCCTACACACCTTCACGCGCCCGCACGCACGCACGCACACACGCACACACGCACACTATCCCGCCTGGATGCCTACAGCTCCCGTTGTCTTTCAGGATGCGTTCCCGAGGACCATCTCTTTGAAGAGCGGCTGAGAGTGACGATTTCACGGTCGGCTCGGCCAATGCTTCATGTACAAAGTCCAAATCGATGGGAGCGAAGGAAAGAGGTAGCGTGCCCTGAGTTACCACGAGGATCCCAAGTGGTAGTCTTTAGCTAAGGAGGTGCCACAAACAGACTGCAGCACTGGCCCCCGACGCCCCCCTCTCTCTCTCACAAGACCATAAACAAACAGTGGCAGTCACGTGTATTTAAAAGGCTCGTCTCCGGGTCGAAATCCCCGCGGACTCCATCTCACAGCACATCCGCTACCCAGTGCTTACCAGGCCTGTGTAAATCGGCCATTAGCATGCATAACCGTCGCAGGCATGCTCGCTGTAGTGGTTAATGGGAAACAGGATGAACTGGTCTGAGAAAAAGGCTTGTCTTCCGAGACATGAGGGATCATTGACTTTGATGCCCCACCCCCCCCTCCCAATTCTGGAGGTGTAAAATATTGATGCCCCTCCAGGCAAAGAGGGTGGCCCTCGGTAGACAGGGAAAAGGGAGCGGAGGCTCGTTGTTGACGGGGAACGTGGTTTGAGACTGGGGCAATGTGCAAGGAGCAGAAGAACTCGGGGAAAGGACCCTGAGGCTGCTACTTGTGCTTGGCGGAGAGGAGATTTCATAAACTCTTAGGAATGCTGGGTTAGACCTGCCAGGTCAATGTTCCGGCCCGTTTTAATATACAGTAGATGAATTACATAAATACATGTTTATGTTATTTAGGGATACACAAGACAAAGAAAGACAGAGATACTGTTTGAATTATACATGGCGAGCTGCTCTCGCAACATTAAAAGGTAGGGCCTCTGTGCCATCTTCAACCAGCCTTTACATTCTTTCCAAAGAAAGTCATTTATTCATTGCTTTAGGGGGGCACTATTTTCAACCCATCAGTTTGCAGGGTGAAGCCGCAGTTAAGGCCATATGGGGCTCTGCTTCCAAATGGGAAATGAAATAGGTTTATCGGCGGGAATGGGGGTGGGTGGGGGTATGGAAAATGATGAGACACTTTAGTGTTGCTGGCCTACCGGAGTCGATGCGGGCCTGCCTGCGGGCGGCGCACTCCTCGATGCGTAGTTTGGGGATCCCCTCGGCCACGGCGCGGGCCATGCCCCCCATCTCCTCGATCTCTCTAATGAACTGCAACAGAGCGGAGACGGACACAGGGCAGCCTCGTTACCACCACGTCGTCAGGGGGCATCCGCCGAGGCGCCTTCAAAAGTTCAGAGTGCACACAGACGCGGCCGGTCGAAACGGATGGTGGTCTGAACGCGTGGCTTCACATAGCCCCTCGCCTCCCGTGATGAGCAGCAACATTACAAAACGATTGCAAACTTGTCGTGATCCCAAACTTCACGGTATCATAAATAAAGGATAAATAAATACATAAATCATGTTCTGGTTCCCTTAGCCTGGCTTTAAAATAAACTGTAATGATAAGAAAAAAATTATCACAGAATTAATTTATTATTTAAAAAGATTATTAATTATGAAAGTAGTGCATACTGATATGACATATTTTTCCATAGCCTCTTCTTTCTGCAATCAACGATACTATTCCAAATTATTCTCAGATAAATTGTTTATCATAGCCAAGTGTCCTAGAATGGCATCATTTCTCAACCGTCAACAGTAATTTTCCAAAATGATTCATTATGTCAAATTTATGACATGTTCAAGTGTTGAAGTATGGCATCATTTCCCACAGACTTTCTTTAAAACTAAATCAACGGCAATTTTCAAATGTTATTCCGAAATGCATAATTTATGTGATTAGTGTGCCCTAGTTTAGCATCATCTCCGGTGGCTTAACCCAACAGTAGTTTTCCAAAATGATTTAATCTATAATGCATGACAAGTAAGGAGGCAACAGCCGTTGACCCCTCTGACCCCTCGCTGACCTTCAGGGCGGTGTTATACACGTCCTCCGTCAGGGCCTCCATCATGTGCGAGCCCCCCCAGGGGTCGGCCACCTTGGGGATCCCCGACTCCTCCTGGATGATGATCTGGGTGTTGCGGGCGATGCGGGCGCTCTTTACCGTGGGCAGGCCCAGCGCCTCATCAAACGAGTTGGTGTGGAGGGACTGGGTGCCCCCGAACACGGCGGCCATGGCCTCGATGACCGTGCGCACCACGTTGTTGTACGGGTCCTGGAGAGGGACAAAAGGGGGAAAACGTGATGAATGTCCAGTTATCACTCCACGAGTGCTATTGGTTTTTTCCCTCAGAGTGTTATTGATTGAATTCGGGTCAACACGCGCTTTCAGATCTGCAGCTGCAATATATCGTAGAAGTGTGCTTGATGTAAGGTAAACATGTAAGGCAAAGCATAGATACCAATCGCCAATGGAACAATATGCCTTCACGTTCAAATCCCACCTGTCTACTACAATTCTCATGAACAACTACCACCAAGCCCTGGCCCGGCCACATCGGCTTCATCCTGGCAGTACCTCAGCCTAAGAGGTGATGCCAAGTGCAATTGTTAGCAATTGGCATCTTAACCATGACGGCAGACTCTAGCAGGTGAACAGCATTCTTCATGATGACTTCATTAAGTTTTACAACCGAACTCCGGTATTTTTTGTCAATTAAACAGGGAATGGAATACTTGAGCCCAGTTTGGAAACCGTTACCAAAAGTTTCCAAGAGCTTTTTTTTTTTTAACACTGCAAGTTATGTCATTCACGGCATACTGAAGATGAAATGCCGTTAGGTTTGGCAGTTATGTCACTGTCATCTAGAAATATCTTTGACTGACACTCAGCAATAGCATGACATTTACGTTAATGCCAGGTAGGGTGTTCACCGAGTGCCAGATCCCCACGTTAATATAATGCACCAACTATGACGAATAGCTTCAAATCGACTCACTTACTGCCACAGGCTGCATGTCTGCAATCTTACATTGTTTGCACTATATTCATGAACAACTTTATATGAATAAATAACTTTATGTTAACGATATCTCTGCTTCTGTAGAAGGAATTATTAACCAGCTGCCAAAGGCACATCTCACAGGATATATATATATATACACATACGCAAATTGCCAGTCTAAAGATCCTGCAACAATTTTATATCTGGTTTTATCCGGTCAGTTCTTTGAGAAGGTACGTCAGAGACACACGGGATAGTAAGTACAGAGTATGGCAAAACCTTTGTGGTTTGGGGACACACGTCATAAGCGGTGCCATCTCTCCGGGGTTTTCTCGTCCCAAAACAAAATGGCAGCCCTGTGACGCTTCTAGATATAACAGGAACAAAGAAGTGTTCATACAGAGCCGTTCTTTTTATGGTCACCCACTCACTACCATTAACCCTCTCGTTCTCTCGTAATGCATTTACGATTAATACAATCATTGATTATATCTTTACCTCATGACCTATCCAGATGAATAAATATACTAATAGACTATTCAACTTATAATTGGATTTCCCCTACAAAAAAAAAAAGTGTGCGGTTCATTCCTGGAACAGTTAGCGCTCGCGTGGCGTGGGCTGTGAGTGCCCTGAAAATGACGAGAATGAATTCCAACCTCCACCTAATCGAAATAGCTCCACTTGGCTCAAACCTCAAAGTGCCTGTTCTAGTATCTCTGCCTGCCAAAGTGAGAGCATGATAACCTTCGCAATCGGGGAGTAATTGTATGGAGGAGTGGTGCAAAAAAAAATCCTCCTGTCAGACACTGTCTGATTTGCGATGGTTCATTTCTGGGTTATATGTCGCTAGGGCTCGCGGGACAAACCTATTATTCATCATGGAATTCTTCATTTTATTATGGAATCAAACCGTTTTACATTATCTACTGGCACCGTCTCCAAATGACTACTTCATATGCTTATTTAAAATTTTTAACATCAGACAGGACATTGTACCGTCGCTGTATAAACATTTGAAAACCAGAGATGGCTTTTTGACCTGTTCGGTGAGGGACCAGCCCGAGGTCTGGCAGTGGGTTCGCAGGAGGAGGGACTTGACGTTCTTGGGCTGGAAGTTCTCTTGGATGAGTGTGGCCCAGAGCTTTCTGCCTGCCCTGAGCTTGGCAATCTCCATGTAGAAGTTCATTCCGATGCCCCAGAAAAAAGACAACCTAGCGAGACGCGCGCACACACACACACAGAGAGAGAGTAAAAACAGTGTTTAACGAGCAAAGTGCGGCATGGAACCGCATTCTGTTGAGAGGTCTGTTGATAGACAATATGTTATTTCGAATGATAAACAGACACAGAACGGCCCTTTAGCAGACCAGACCAATCCAAAAGGAAATGGGTTGAGCAGAACGAGGACTCGCACATCAAGCGGCGGGGTCGAAAATGATAGGGCTGCGGCTGCTGCCCTTGACCGACATACATCTGTCGCCATGTTGATTCCCTGAACGTCTGTCCTTTATGTCATTACGACCGGGAGAGTCTCCATCCAGACCGCATTACTTTTTCAGCCCGTCACTCCTATCGCTGGAGAATGCCCCGCTATTGTCATCATCATGATTGACAGGAACGGTACATTAACCAGATAGTACCAGGAAAACCCTGAACGGATAGGTGATGGACGGGACGAGATAAAGGGGGCGTTCGTTTGACAGGGAGCTTGAAAACGGCACGTGGGCTACGTCTTTCGTAAAAAGGCCCCGGTCTTACATGACGAGACTCGTTTCGAGAGAATTGAGGCCTCCACTACAAGAGGCATGAAAGTTACCCTCCAGGGCAAATGCACAAGAGATTTATCACGAGTCCGTCACATGGGGGGATCATACAGGAGGTCATAGGTAGGGTAAGGCCCCTGCGTTCAGCTTCATAAAGGCATTACGAAAGGTCACACAAGTTAAAACAAACAATGCCCCCTTAAACTGATTTCTAAATTTGACATAAGGCATTTACAACCTAGGTATTTCGAGTAGAACATTACACACAACGGACGCTCTTGACATGGATCATTTGGCGAAATGTAGAATAATGAAATTCATAAAAAATTATGCTTCATGAGTGGCCAATTAGATCGATGCTCTACATAAGGAGCACTTCTGACAAGGTCATAGAACGGGTAATACGAGCGCAGTACTTTTTGTCTCTCTCTCTTGTCCCCATATCGCCTTGGGTCGCCCCTATTGCAAAAAAACTAAACTTCACAAACATTTCCTGAGCTAATTTCCATCCCTCAAGATTGTGAAGAACAATTGGCATTTTTCTACTTTGTAACCACTGACTTCCCTCAAAGCCTCTACGTCAACACAGTATGAAGTCTAGGCATAAAGCTAACTCATCTCTTCCACACAGCATGTAGGCGCATCCCATTGAGTGACCTCAAGGGACAACAATAATAATAATACATCCAGACATTATATTTATAAAGCGCTTTTCAAAACACTCAAAGACACTGTGCACGGTTTAAAAATTGCAACATGCCACAAATTGCTTAAGCTCGGCAAAAGGTTAATGCAAGGCTTAGGGGGGTCATTCATATCCAGTGTGTGACCGTACCTGGGGGCAAATTCGTCGATGGTGAGGCCGGCTTTGAGGCCTGTGCGACAGTACTCCAGGCCGTTGGCGATGGTATAGGCCACCTCCAAGATGGCATCCGCTCCAGCTTCTTGCAGGTGGTAGCCACTGATGGATATGGAGTTGAATTTGGGCATATGCTGAGGCAAGAAAAAGGTTTAAGTAAATAGCTTAGTCTAACGATCAAACAAAGTAAAATACCTATTACTCACTGCAAAAAGTCTCTAAAGTTTTCAGTGTGCTATGTGAAATAATGATTGGCTAAAATAACCATAGGCAAGCGGGTACACACGCACATGAAACATTAAAAGTTTAGTAATCTACCTCGGAGGTATAGGCAAAGATGTCTGCAATGGCGTGCATGGAAGGTTCCGGGGGGAAGATGTAGGTGTTGCGCACCATAAACTCCTTCAGAATATCATTCTGAATGGTGCCAGTTAGTTTTGCCTTGGAGACTCCTTGTTCCTCCCCCGTCACAATAAACATTGCCAGCACTGGGATTACAGCACCATTCATCGTCATAGATACAGACATCTTCTCCAGCGGAATCCCATCAAACAACATCTTCATGTCCTCCACTGTGTCTATGGCAACTCCCGCCATTCCAACGTCACCATGGACGCGGGGGTTGTCCGAGTCATAACCCCGATGAGTGGGGAGATCAAAGGCAACAGAGAGACCCTGTTGTCCAGCTGTAGAAAAAGGAAGAAAGGGTGAGATCTAGGTAACAGGTGGGACAATGATGCAGCATAACAATGTAATAGTGAGGTTATGACCCAGGAACATTTAAAAAGCAGAGGTTAACGAGACACATGGTTCCACATCCAGTTTAAAGGGATGACGTCTCTCAATGGGCTACCATGGGCATTCTGCCTGGGAGGTGAAGGCAACAATGATAGACAGAAGCAAGGAACCTGTTGAGCTCAGACAGGGAAAAGAAAATAAATAATTTTAAGTATTATTTATTAAAACCCAGAAGCAGGGCTACAGGTCTTACCTTTAATGTTATCTCTGTAGAATTTGTTACTCTCCTCCACGGTACTGAAGCCAGCGTACTGCCTGATAGTCCAGGGTCTGGATGTATACATTGTGGGGTAGGGCCCTCTAGTGTACGGAAACACTCCTGGCAGCTCATCTGCAGAGGCACTAGAGTCTACTTTAGTATAAACAGGCTTGATGTCAATGCCTTCTGGTGTGTGCCAGATAAGATCTATGGGATTCTTTCCCTTAAGCTGCTTCTTCGCTAAACTGGCCCATTCTGAATGCAGGTCCAACTTGTCTCTGTTTGTAATTGCAGTGCGGAACTGCCTGGAGTGTTTGTGAGTGGAGAAGCCAGAGGCTGCTGCAAGCCGCCTTGCAGCCAGGGTGGCACATGCCCTCTGTGCGGTCAGCATTATCTCTGCCGTCCTTATTTCTTACACATGAGACACCTGAGGTCACCTGACGTACATTTAACAAAGTCATAGAAAACAAGTTATCAACCATTCAATAAAACAATTTATCTGGTCAACATAGTCATAGTTAGTACAGATGGCATAGCAATGGGTCAAATTATGAACAGACTTCGTTTTAGCTGCATGTCTGAGTTGGTTGACTCACAGAAAGAAAAGAAAGGTGACACCGTCCTAGATTATACAAGTCGTTATAGTCAAATACAAACTGACATTGCCACTACTACGTTAAAGAGGATACATACTATACATTTCAAATAGACCTGATGTAACAGCTATGTCGGTGTGCTATTATTTTTGATCAAGCTTATGGAAATGGAAGGGGGAAATAGTTAGCTAGCTAGCTAGCTTTATCAGCTAGCCTATCAAATCAGTCATAAGAATACTACACAACTCATCCATTCTCTAGCACATTAACGGAAATTGTATGAGACGGCAAAAGCTACACTACACAGCTTTTAAAGCTTCTGTACTTTGTTCAAGACGTTTTAAAAGCAAGAATTCTGACCTTGTATTTACTGCTCAGAGTGGCGTTGTTGGCAGGCGTGTGTTCACCTAGCCAATGACGTTTCATAACATTTGCTCTAAGCCAATCGCAATCATTTTTATTAGCTTGCCGAACTTTGACCACTAGCATATAATAGGAAGTAAACAACGTGAAAGTTTAGTACGTTTAAACGCAGATTCAATCCATGGCACTAATGGCCAGGAGCTGGTGCTATTGCATTAATTAAGCTTTGTTGATCGATTTAGTACCCTGTCTCTATCCACATATCCCTGTCTCGATATCTAGAAATGGCTTGTGAAACGCATTAACAGTAATAAGTAAATGTGTTTTGCTAATAACGTGTAATGATTTATTATTTATATAAAGTTGACTGACCAAGACTAAGTCTTTTTTGCAACTGTGTCATATTAATAAGACAGGTAGCTGAATGAAAGTTTATTAAATAAAACAACAAAATAAAAAAAGAAATTAAAGATAAAGAAAAAATCGTAACAATCTAATACACGGTAGGGTAGCCCATAACCCCACGGCACTCAAATATTCAGGGGTTCAGCAATCGATGTTTTCAGTCCGTCGAATGCAGCTAACTTTATCGGAACATAAGAAGGATGTGCGAAGTTGTGAGATGGATGGAGTAGACTATGGGAGCAGTGCTAAGGCAGGAGACACTAATCCTGTGTGTAACGGCGTTGTTTCTGGGCACGGTGGCCGATCAGGGAAGACAGTTCACTGAAAAAGCATCCACACACCCACGCACCCACGTACTCACACGCAAATGCACAATTAAAAGTTCCGTAAGTTTTCATAACATTTAATTAATTCAATTCTCAAATTTTATTAAGAGTTGATAAATAACGGTCATAGTCAATGGTTTGCAAGTTCTGTACAGTGTCATTGAATTATCTGTGGTTCAGCTAGGGAGGGATACAAAATATACTAGACACAGCAACATCCTTCACACGGTAGCATTCAGCAGGACATACTTATCAAAGTGGCAATGCAGACAGTGGTTGTTAATGCCCAGTTAAGATACAGCGTATTGTACTTAAAATATGCCAATGTAGCAATGTGCCCTACCCCTGCTTTTATAAGAGTAAGGCATTATGTTTTGATTGCATTATATTACGATTTATATCGGATTATTCTTGTCATATGCTGATTCAATAAAATGTACAACCTATAAGTATAGAGAATAAAACAATGCACATGGGCAAAAGAAAAAGCATTAAGACAAAAAAGCCAAACTACCTTATGTGCATGAAAGGTCAACAAAACAAAAACAGTGCCATTTTATATGTCACACATTGGCAACAATATAATTTAAGGTTCCATTAAGTGTTAAGCTGAAAAAAATGCAGAGATTCGAAGGGAAGATGGATTTGCTCCACTTTGGCGGAAAGCAGGAGCTAGTTTTATCTCCCTTGCAGGGAAGGGGAGTGGCAGACGTATCCCCGGAACCTCTACACTTTGACCTTTGTGTATCACTCCAACTTGAGCAGTTCCACATCAAATATGAGGGTGGCATTGGGAGGGATGACCCCGGGGTGACCTGTAGCTCCGTAAGCCATGTCAGGCGTGCACATAATCTTAGCTCTTTGGCCCAAGCTCATCTGTAGGTCAGAAAAGAAAAAAATTGGAACTGATTACAGGGTTCACATTAATGTGAGAAGTAGCCCAAGATACATAGGTTATTTATAGGTTTGTTGCTTTAATTATCTGCCCTTTTGCCAGTATAACCATGTTATATGTCCATGTTTGTTTCCACTGTCTCTCACCTGTGCTACTCCTTCTTCCCATCCCTTGATAACCTCCTGCCTTCCAACTTTGAACTTAAAGGGCTTGTTTCTGTCTCGAGATGAGTCAAACTTTTTCCCATTCTGAAGCATTCCTGAAGAAGAAAATACAGATCATTAGCCTAAAATGAAAAAGACTGCTTCTTAATATACAGGTAAGCAAGGGGTTTTCAAGAAAGATGGCTTTTATTATACTAATGAAGAGCCTAAAGTAAATAACCGTTTCTGTTTTTGAATACATGTAAGGTTGATAGAAAAGATAACAAATGTCAATGAATAATATTGGTAATTATATAATAACGCCATAATGACGTAATTTATCTTTTACTTGTAACTGTGACACAGTTACATCACACACATGCAATTATGTTTTCCTAAACATCTGAACTACTTAAGAATTACATTATGTATTATCAAAGGCAGCTTTCATCAGTCAAAGTTGAAAAACCAAAACCTTTCAACTGTGATCTCTGGGATTCTGGGAATTTTTTGGGTCTAACTTAACAAAGGGAAGGTGAAAAGGGAGCCATTGGCCTGGTTTAGAATATTATTTCTGAAGTTAAGTAGGCCATTTTGTCCCTGTATCTAGACCACAGGCACCAGAAGTAAGCGGAGACACCACCCTCCGCGGTGCAGAAATTTACAAAAATGGTCACCGCAAGGTACAAGATGCTTCAATGAGTAATAAGACAGAACTGAAAGTTTTAAACAAGTCTTTGCTATAGGCGAATAGAGACACAAAACACACACTCCATGCCTCCTCAAACATCCCAGAGTAATTCCAAAGCAGAAGCAGGTTATAGCCATCCCATCACAGATCAAAGAAGATGTGCTCAACATACAACTAAGAAAGCATCACTAAAGATGCCATGGAAGGACTGGGGCTACAGGTTTCACGGAGTAGGTCTCCAGAGTTGCTTCCCCTACAGCCATACCAGCATCAGCGTAAATAGTTGTCATTAAAACTAGCCCGCTAACACCACTGCGAAGTCGACTAACACATCTAGTCGAGAGACTCCTGGTACAGTGTGGCCTCTCCTCTTTCAGACCTAAACTTAGCAGGGGCAGGGGCTTCCAGGAATCCCTGTAGTCATCCAGATATCAGTGGTCTGAGTGAGCCGGGCGAGGGGCCAAAACTTGGGAGTCGCCGGGGGCACACACACTCCTTGCCAGGGGGACTACTAATACACTCATGGCCGAGACTGAAAGCTAAATGAAATCAAATGAATACCTTTTGACAAAAACACTAAAATGTATAGTTTCAGTACACTAAAAACACTAAAACACTTTCAGTATAGTTTAGTACACTCATACGTTTTGTTTTTTACTTTCTAAAAAGGTTTTCCATGAAGATAAACCCAGGTTCTGACAGTGTTTTGACCATTATTCTGTGTTTGGGGAACGCTATGTTGAGTTGAAAGCTGTCACCCAGTGTTATCTTTACCCCCCCTGTCTGAGCACCAAGGGACTCTGCCCCACCACGGTTAGCGTTGTGAAAATAAAGCCGGCGGAGCCACGCCCTTCCTGCAGCCAGGTCCCAGAGTCGAAGCCCTACTCCCTTAAGTAGCGTGAGAGCTTTTAGCCCAGTGGAACTCCTCTGGCCCATCTAGAAAAGCCGTCCTGGGAGAGCGTCTATTTATACACCGTTTACTGTATCCCTGTCTCAAGCCCTGTCTGGAGAGGCTGCCAGCGCTCTGGCCCCTTTGACCGAGCGGGGGCACACATTCAATAAGATAGCACACATAAGCTATCTGTCTGCAGCCTGCTGTTATAGATATGTTGTCACATTGCAGGACTGCAAACGCACATGTGTTGACGCAGGACAGAATCTGTTCATGCTTCTCTCATATACCAAGAGTTACACAGGTGACAGATGTTGTGTCATTTTTAACGAGAAAAGACTGCTATGTTGATGTGGTCCGGATGAGAGGATGACTCAAACCTAATGCCTAATTTAGGCTTACAACAGTCATGTAGCCTGGTAATATTGGACTTGGTACTTTGAAAGACCAGTCATCCATTTCAAACCATCTTGAATCTCAGAGACCTGCATGGCGTTTTATTTTGTTTTAAACCAAAAAAATGGGAAACCGATAACTGATATGGGATTTTGGCCCCACCGTGAAGTTACTTGTGGCACCCCCTTACAGGTAAGCTTTAGCCTCTCAGGGTCCTGTGTTATTTGCTCATCAGGACTCATGAGCTGAGTAAACCTTTTGTGGCTCAGTTAAGTGCTGCTTGCATAGGATGGTGAGTGCCTCGTGGCTCTCCCATGCCTGTAGGTCTGGTCCTCCATATCCCTGCAGTCTTCACCTCGCCGCCCCCACACTTTCCCAGAGGAGCACTACACATCACTGAGAGCCCCCTTCACAACGCTGAAATCCGTGGGGGGAAAAAAGCGTAAGAAGAAAAATAAACACACATTTCTCTGATATTTCTGCCCGTCATTTCAGCGCGGCACTCGGGGGGCCAAAGCACCACTCCACAGATGCCATGTCATCGAGTTTCAGGGCCGAGGTGCTTCAAAAAAAAAAAAAAAGGGACGCCCCGATTTAGATTTGACCTCACCCCTGAGGCGCCCCAAGAAGCCTACTTAGGACACTCCCACACTGCTGTCACTGGAGACTCCAAATCCTCTCTGCCATCATCAGCAGATAGACCAGAATCCAGTCTCATCAATCATGACATCCAGGTCTGCCGTGCTGCTGCTGCTGCTGCTCTGAGATCAGCTAAACACCCAACACAATGACCTTACAACACAATGGGAGAAAAAAGTGTTCCTGACATCAAATCCATTTAGATATTTCTCCACTTAAAACGATTAGCATTAGCGGATCAAATAGAGTATGGTGAAGGGGGAGATAAGGTAAGAGCTAGCCTATCGGCTGAGCTATGAATAGACAGACAGTCGGTCAGGCAGGCAGAACGGCATGAGAGTGAGAGTGAAAGCGGGGCTAGGCAAGTGTAATTGATTTGTCCTTCTGCCTCGGGTGGGGCTGGGTCGGACCCTGACTGTGGCCCCCTGGGCTAATTTAGGCATCCTCAGCGGATACAACACTTTCCAATCCCATGCCACCGTAAGGTTAAAAACCACCTGTGCTCCTCCACCCAGCCTCAGAAGGCAATGTGGGGGGGATGATAACCGTCAAATGCCCTAACACTGTCAATCATACGGCAACTAGCTGAGGGGAGTCTCATTCCTCTCTAATAATCCCATATGGCCCAATCATCCACATCCGCAAACAGGAATACAACCATATAACGGGAATCAATTTGTATTCTAAACACTGAGTAGATGGCCAAACAGTGTATTGTTGTTAAAGGTATGGTTTTCAACCACTGGTGTGCAATCATAGTCCAGCAATACATCTCTTGTTCAGGGTGAGCAGTATAGACTGCACACAGACATACCTAGCTCAGTCTGGAGTATACAATTAGGTGAGGTTCCTAATCTAATTAAAGTATTCCTCCGCACACGTCAGGGTAATCTCCCACCGGCTCTAGTCTAACACAAAAGCGTCGCTCTCCCCATGGCCTGAGAGAGAGAGAGAGAGAGAGAGAGAGAGAGAGAGAGAGAGAGAGAGAGAGAGAGAGAGAGAGAGAGAGAGAGAGAGCAGAGCAAAGTGTGAGCTGAGTAAGAGCTGTCCGGCCTCGCTCAAACAGGGTTGAAATGTTCAGACATAACTAGAGCAGTCCCGCGGATGTTTAACCTAACTAGCGCAGTCTGGAGGGTAGACCCGGGATGAACCACTGGAGCTGGGACCCAGGTTTATCAGAACGGAGAAGGACTACAAACCCCTTAATGCTTAGCAGCACAGGCCAAAACAAGTCTGGTCAAGTTTGAAATCCAAATAGAAACCGTGGGGATTTATGATCCTATTTATGAAAAGTGGAGGAAAATAAAAGTCAAACGCAGCTCAAATGGAAGCAGCATCAAAAGGTTGGCAAAAGGGTCAGTCATGATTTAACCACAATAACAATCCATTAGAATGGAAATGGAATGGGAAATGCTTTATTGATCCTAAGGAAAAAATGTAATATAAAGTGAAAATACTGTATGACAAAATACAAAAAAAAATACAATAAAAAGTTAACAAAGAAAAGTTAAGATAAAATAAAAAGTTTACAAACAAAAGATAAATATGGGCATCCAAACATTTCACAGATCTGTCTATAAGTGTACTCCCCTCCTCCACCCAACTAATTAATGAGAAGGTCAACGCACTATAAATAACACTGTTATAGGACATAAGCAGCGTTGACTTATTGATCTCAAAATATCTAAACATCCTTAGGAAGTATACAGGGGAATGTTTGTTTTTTAAACATGAGCCTACTTCAGTTAATTGTCCAAACAAGTTTCAACAGTAACACCAGGATTTCTGTACGTGTTCGATTTCAAATCCTCTGATTATGATTGGATTCATAGTTCTTTAGTTTAATAGTTCCGATTTTCTTCTAATGTCAACAATTGCTTTTTTTCTGATATAAAGTTCAAGACCCAATTCAATCAGAACAGAAAAGGAGACAGGGCTGCTTCTTGGGGGTGCCCCTGTAATCTGTGAGGATGCAAATGGATGAAAATCCAACAAATTGAGGCCATTTAGTCTGATATCTAGTCCACTAATAGAAAAAGGTGGAATGTCGATAGTTCCCAGTTACACAGCAGGAACTGCCTTGAAGGAATTGGAGTCCAAAAACATAATTCTAATACGGCAATGTGGCCTTTTTATGATGCTGACAAAAATAGAATAACGTCATCCACAAGCTGATATTGAGTTGTAAACTGCATTGGATCAATGTGGTCAATGTGTTCTCAACTACAGGTTTTATATGTTGGCGTTAAACCCTTTTAACACTTCATAATCAAAGGTGTTAATAGGTCTGTAGTCAATAAGGTCTTTATCTTTTGACGTTTTAGAAACAGGAACTATAGGCCTGCATAAAGTTTTCCATTTTGATTTAATGGCTGATGCCGCTAAGGAAACTGAACATAACTGAAAACAAAGTTCCTGTGCACACAATCTTAGCAATTGTTGTCTACCGCCATCATGACCAGCAACTTGGTTAGCTTTTGAATGACAAGATGTTCAAGCTCTTGATTTTCCATTATTTCCAAAGAGCCAGTGCTGGATAGGCTACTGAATAGGATTGGATCCGTTCTGAACTTAAATCTTTCTTATCAAACCGGGCGAAATTTCAAAGCACTCACAGTACAAAAAAGGAACAATTATGTTTAAATTGGACGAACAATGTTGTGTGGGACAGAATATAATCAAATAAAACCTTGTCATGTCGGTGTAGTAAACAGAGCTACATTCTCAAGGCTGCCATTCCAAAACAAAACACAAAATCATAATGTAGTGCTGGGCAGGCGATGGTCAATCGATTCAATCCGAGGAGTGTCTCACGATACCGTGACAAAGGTGGAGCTGCCTGCACAGTCATTCAATAAACTCTGGAACCACACTCACTCACTCACTCACTCACTCACTCACTCACACACTCACACACTCACACACACACACACACACACACACACACACACACACACACACACACACACACACACACACACACACACACACACAACATTTGGCTTTGTTTACGCTCTGTCTGACCTAGATGTCTGGGCCCCGAGGCTTAGGATAATCCAAAGTGTAATTTCCCAAATAGGTCTAACACTGCTCCTTACTGGGTGAGACAACCTCTCCAACATAACTGTCGTGGCTATAACCCGATTCCTTTCTCAAAGACCTACGACAGATGCTAAATAGAAGAGAATAATGACACTGGCACAGAACTGAGTGAAGTCAAACATTATATTGTTTTCAA
>JAVQJS010111860.1:0-22311 GCA_036024795.1 Galaxias rostratus | reverse complement strand
GAGGAAACCCACGCTAACACGGGGAGAACATGCAAACTCCACACAGAAAGGCCCTCAGGTGGGATTCAAACTCAGGACCTTCTTACTGTGAGGCAACAGTGCTAACCACTGCGCCACCGTGGCGCCGGTTCTGATAACAATATAACACAAAAACAATTTGAGAGAGGAACTCAGAATTACTGCGGTTTGCAAAGAGATAAAGGCTAGTTGAAGCCGTTTAAAAGACAATGAACCACATCAAGTAATGGACCATAAATAACGAAAGCAGAGTTGTATCGTTATGCTTGCTTGTGCACGTTTGCGTTTATATCGTGTCAACATTTCCCAAAAGAGATGCTAACTAAGTAAAACTTTGGCCTTCCCTGAAACAAAATCAAGTTGGTGTTAAATTAAGCTGTCGTTGAAGTAAAGTGGGGATGTGGATTTATTTTTAACAGAAAATTTAAAAACCGACAGCAAGAAGCATAAGGAAAAATAGCTGCTGCCGATTTTGATTTCCCCCAAGTATGTGCCAGCTGACAACAGGGAGGAAAGACAAACTTTATTTTCTACACAGATAGATGCGCTCTATTAAATGTTTGTCTCCTTCAATGTATGAGGCTTGGCAAGGCAGAGTCTGAATAGAGGTGCCCTTGAAACAAGCTTTCTGATAAAATGGACGCAGAGACTTGGCTGTTTGCGAGAGAGAGAGAGCGAGAGAGAGAAGTTGCGCTGAACACACACTTTAATGGACGGACAAATTTCCTCTGAATTGGCTCCAAGTCGACATAGTGCATAGTACCAATGCACAGCTAGGCTGATAGGGCAGAGAGAGGGGGGGGGGGCAGTGGGGAAGACAAAGAGACGCAAGGTGAATAATTAAGATCAGCGAGTGGAACGGGGACAGCGTGTCACACCTGGGGAAGAAGGGCTGACTCCACACCAGGATAACACCTCCTCTGCTTGCAATGGAGCCGGGCTCTCCTCCCGCAGCTCCTTTTCCTCCTCCAGGTTGCCCGCCATGTCTCCCGTATCTCCCAGTCCATCCATATGGGCATTAAGGTGGCCCCCCACTCACCTAAGACAGGGGTCTGCTTGTTCTGGGGGCTGTGGATCCTGTTTGATAGCTTTCCCTGTGGTACTGTGAAACACTGGAGAATGTATTGGCTGAGGTGCGAAGAGCTCGGGGTTGTTTACATCTCATGTCACTGTCTCTCTGGTGGTGACACCGCTCTCACGGCTATTTGCTGCTGGTTACTCTGAGAATTCCACTTTAACAGGTGCCCCGAAACACCTCGTAAATAAACCTGCCGTTGATTTTGAGGTTTCAACGTTTCCAGGGAAAATGCTCTGAGAACATGTCACATCACAGCAACTACGCTTTTCCTTTCTTCTTTGTCTGTCCACTCGACCCATAACATCCAGGGAGGGCAGCCACAATGTGGGAATTTCAGGCCAACTAATTCTCCAATACGGAAATATAGCATTCGTCTTAGGACAGGACCGCACCACACCCAACTTCAGGACCAGGTGCACAGCACTTCAACAC
Source organism: Galaxias rostratus (assembly GCA_036024795.1). Lineage (NCBI taxonomy): Eukaryota > Metazoa > Chordata > Actinopteri > Galaxiiformes > Galaxiidae > Galaxias > Galaxias rostratus. The sequence continues at coordinate 20,783 of JAVQJS010111860.1, read as the reverse complement.
GAGTTCTGGGGGCCCTTGGTGGAACAGAGCCCCTCTGAAGTCCCCCAGGACAGCTAGGACACAGAGAAGCCATGGAGCAAACCGGGCAGAGAGCCAGCCAAGGCTCCGCGGCCATATTCTCCCACACGAATCCTGACCCTTGTCCGCGCACAGCGGAGCGCGCTTGCTTCACGCGCCTTTGGCGAGCGACGGAGACAAAAGCCAGGGAGTCAGGTAACGGGGAACAGAATGGGGCCCGCCTCCCCAAATGAAAACGAGGCACGGGCTGAGTGCGCAGCAGAAGACTGACCTGAGCCGCGGCACACGTGGTCCTGGCACCTGCCCGACAATTATTCCCAGTTGTTGTATCCTGGATGAGGCCTTCCCACACCGTAGTGCCAGGTCTTATGGGGCACAGGGACTTAAACAATTTGAAGGTGCTCAACAATAATGAGGTTTTTGATCCCACCTCACTACCTAGGCAAAAGAAAGAAGCAAAGCTAAACTCTACTAATAAAATACTCCAGTTGCCAAACTTAATCCAGATTGCCCTCGAACAAATGTTCTCAGAAATTGAAATGCGGCTCATAAAGACTTTGATGTAACACACACACACACACACACACACACCTCTTAAACAAGTGGCTCGGCCAATACAATGACGACTTTCAAGCACAATGCAGTAGATATGAGAGAAGAGACAGACATGCAGAGAGAGACAAATAGAGAGAGAGAGAGAGAGCGCGAGTAGGAGAAAAAGAAAAACAAACCGGCTCTTATCAACTGAGCCAGACATCCGCGGCCATTCCTAATCAACCTGTGAAAGCTATAGCTGAAGCTAGAGCCGTGTATTATCACTTATCTCATTCCTGGATCAGCTTCGCCCCTGTCTCCTCTAATAGTCAAGGTTAGGATTCCTTACAGCGTGCTCTGATCCTCAATCAGCTTCCATAGGGTTGACCTTATCATGCAGTGCTACTTCCTACAGCAAGATCCCAGGGCCTGATCTGGCAGCAGCCATTGGCAGCTAGTTGAGTGGATTTACTCCTGCTCTGCGCCAGCAGGACGGATGGTTCCAGAGGGAGGAGGAAGCTGCTCATCCATACACCCACAGGTGCCAGGGATATACTGCCACTGGATTGGCCGATCAAAGGACAGGAGCAGGGAGGGAAAAGGGACAGCTGGGAACTTGAGTTCATAATGGGACCACAACTGGACTAGCAGATGTGATCCTTTTCTGGGCTGCCAATTGACTATACAGGAGAGACAGACAGGCGGCCAGGCTGTAAGACAGAGTAGGCACCGCAGGCAGACAGGTTGGGGAGCAAGTGGGGCAGTGTTGTCAAATTCTTAGTCCACTGGAACTAGAAGAAAAGGCCGCGGTTTGGCCTTCAAGCGTTGTCTCGGGATTCAGCTCTGACATTTTAATGCATAGATATCCAGCGCGGCAGCGGCAGGAGCAGCAGCTAGAAAAGGTTATCATTGATGAGGAGTAACGGGAGCTGTCACAGAGTGTGTGTTGTGTGTGTGTGTGCGTGAGTCATGCTGTGTATCTACCCCTAGAGCAGCCACGCCGGCATCTCGAGTCTCCTGTTCTCACCATTGTTAAAACATGCCACGCATTCACATTTCTTTGTCTGTTTGAGCACCGCATTGCCCTGTTCTACCCCCTTGTAAAGTACCTATATTGTGCATGTCAATGTAGATGTTACACATTTTGAGTACTGAGTTTGTGGACCTTGTATGGAGTTCTTAAACCTTCTCCCTATAGAGCAAAAAAAACAAGTCACACCTTCTGTGTACTTTGCTGGTGTACATGTTGGAATGTGAACTCTGAATACCTTACCCGAGATGACGTAGCTAGCTTCTAACATTCTAGCATGTGTGTGTGTGTACTCTGCTCTGCCTTCTCAGCCACCTGACTTGGAAAGGTTGGTAAACAGGAACCCGTTAAAACGTGCCCTCATCTGAAAGCTGCATTTAGAAGGCATGCGAAGGCCATCGCCTCAGTGTACAGTGTACATGCGTTAGGCAAGGGTTTAGCTAGTCACTGCTGTATGGCATGCAGGCACACACACACACACACACACGCACACACCACACAACACACGCACACACCACACACACACAGTAGCTGAGCTCAAGTTCAGAGTACAATACCCTCCTTTCATTCTTTGTGGTGCGCGTGATGATCAGGGTGTTGGGAGGGTGGGTATTGAGAGTCAGATGAGCGAGAGAAAAAATCCCAGAGAGGGCCCTAGGAGAAATGGTTCAAAGAGAGAGAGAAAGAGAGAGAGCGCGGGAGGAGGAGAAAAAAGAAGGATAGGACAGAGGGTCAGAAGGGCCGGAGACAAACGTATCCCATGCAACGTGACTCCGCGGCGAGCCTCTCCCTCAGGCCCTGTGGGGCATGTCAGAGGGAATACTCTGGACTCGGAACACGTGACCGACAGAGACCCAGTGGCAGCCCACCTGCCAAACAGCCTCTCTCACTAAGGAACAATACAGCCCTCTGACCCTGTCGGCCTATTGGACCTAGGCCCTTCCCAGACAATGCAGGTCGGTGAAATGAAACGTGGACTGTCAGCTTAGTTCGTGCAGCCATAAACGGTGGACAGTCACGTGGCCATTCCAGCCGATGTGGCAGGAAATCCCTTGACACTCGACAGCAGTCAGAAATGTTTGCGCACGTAATAAAGTCCCACGTCAAACACAATCTTTGTCATCCCTGTTGTTTGCTTCCTGCCGCATCACCACAAGCCCTCCGGTGTTGATGGGCCTCGTTTGAGTTTCAAAGAAATATTTAGCCGAGTCACCAGGGAGTCCCTGAGAACCCACATATGATACAAAAACGTGAAGGCTCTGAAACTGGCCACAGAGCTTTTGTAAACATGCTTAAACTTGGGTTGCAGATTATTAATGAATATTATAAACGTGTTTTAATGGCCTCGCTCGGTCAAACACATTTAGAACCAAACCCATTCCTCCCCGCATTGTGACTCTAAACCCGAGTACTTTATATTTTAGGAACGGTCTGTGTGCGGAGAAAGCCCTGCTTTGGATGTTCGACGCATCTCTCTCTCTCTCAACCCTGGCATCCACGCTAGAATAGCCGGTTGGCAGCCTTTCCCGAATATTGTGATTTGAAAGTCAATTACTGGAGCGCTCACTCACTCGAGCCGCGTGCTTCGACATGCCTAAAGAGAACAACAGCAGAAAGCAACGGGCAGGCACAGGGTAAACAAATCCATAAAGTCACCTCCAATGTTCCACTGGACCACTCAATGTCAGATATAACCTCAGTTATTGCCAAATAAACCACAAATATAACCTCAGTAATTTGCCTGGCCTTACGGTTTGGCATCAATCCTTGGCGTTCAGCCGCAGAACAAGTGACCATAGCTGCTCCCCAACAGAGTGGCAGACTCCAAAAGGATGAGATCGAAATATAGCATGGATCAGAGTGATTTATTTGCCAAGGCGAAAAGGGTTAAGCTGACCCATCCATCTTGGACGTTGGCAGCCGCCGTGTGTGTTAGCATTCATTCCTTCACCGCGGTGCCTCTTGACGGCGTTAAGAGTGGAAACCCCAGAGGGTTGTTTTACGGGGTGCTCCATCTTGGCTGGCCAACTGTAATAGGAAATCCATCAGATGTTAAGTGGTCCTCTGGCGCACGGTGATCGGAAAGCTCCCCAAAGTCCCCTCCGCCCCAGTCAGCTAGCCTTTGCAGCATGACAATCAGCGGCACTCGCCGCCACATTCGTCTTGCTCTCTGTTCAGAGTTGCGGCGAGCAACAGTGGAAAGGAGCAGGTGAAGTGCTTCTGAGACCAGGGGGAAGTTGCAATGTCTGACACTGAAGATTCACAGAGGGTTTAAGACCCAATGATCACACTCCACTTTCCGGAGAGCGTTCCTGTGATACAGCACCCTGTGAGAGTTGAGCGTTGCTAAATGGCAGATCGGTTTGACTGGTAGATGCCGTAGAGGAAGGAGGAAGCAGACAGTGGGGCAGCCACGATGGAGAGACAGATGGGAGAGGGGGACTGGGATTTGGGGGAGGATCTGAGAGTCGCCGCACCAAGAAGAGAGGGAAAGGACGGGAATAGTGAGGGAAAAGAAAAAGGGAGAGAGGAGACGAATGATTACAGGATGAGAGAGGGCAAATGTTAAAGAGAGTGAGAGCAAAGGCAGAGTTCAAATGGCAGAGTGAACATACGCTATGCTGACGGTGATGTAAGCAATTCCTGCTCTCTGCCAAGAGGTGGGCCCATGGAATGCAGTGTGCCACCAATCTCAAAGTGGTTAACCACGACCAGATATCCACTCGCAGTGGAAAGGGGAGGGAGGACTCCTGTTTGAGGAGTGCTGAACCTCGACAGGCCCACGTTTGGTAGTTAAGCACGAGAACAACCCCAGATCAAACTGAAGATTCTTGTCCTTCATACCAAACTTTTCAAACATACCGACAGGTTCAAGAAAAAAAACTCAAAGGAGAATGTGCTGCGTTCCCGTTCCTTGTGGGAACTGTTCTTTGGGCAGGTCAATAAAAAAAAATCAATCACGAAACGGATCTCTTTTCTATAAATCTTTTCTGGTGAAGCAACTAACGGCAGGAGGCTTTCATTTATTGATAGGACAGTACATATATAGCGAGCCATGAATACATTATTGATGATGCCTATAAATACTGGAGTCGAGAGTAACCAGGGCTGCACCTGGAGTGGCGGCCATCGCCGGCCTCTGAATGCCAATGAGCTGGATGCCCTCCATGAGGCAGAGGCGGCTCAGAGGGAGCTCAGAGGCTCTGTGCGTCAAAACATGCCCCCGCTTATTACAGTATGAACAGCAGGAAGTCAAGTGTGCACGAGTGCTAAAAGGCTAAGGATTTTTTTTTTACTGGTGCACATACAATAAAACAATTATCTCTTAATTGGCTTCAAGTAATTAGGCACCTGACAGCTCCGGGAAAAAACGAACCCAGCAATGGACGTGTACTTTAACACCGAGAGCATCCTGGACATTATATAAAAAGTACAAATTGCACAGGCAGACACTGCAACAATGAAGGTGCGCTCCCTGCCAGCTGTGAATCCCCACTGCCAATTGCAGACTTCCAGATTTCCACAGAACATACTAGCTCTTTGTTACCATAGTAGACAAGAGTTATTTCATAACACTGTGCGTGGGCGTGTCTGAATCTGATTCTCTACTTCATACTTTGTGCCTCGTTACTATTCTTTAATAAGGATATTTAATTTGGTGAGGGAACTCAAACAAAGGAGCCCAATGGTGAGATATATAGTACATAATACGGGAAAGGAGGTCTCCATAAACTATTGATTAATGGCGCACAGCTAGACATTCGGAGCACAATGACATTCCTTTTAAACACACAAACTGTGATTGACATTGGACACTGGACAAGCTTAACCCTTCCAATATCCTTTCAACCTATACTCGTCACTGGAAAGTCCCTCCTCACCTCAATTCATCCAAGACCAGATCAGTGGCATGATGTACACCTCCTTGTCGAACATTGAACTGAACTGAGTGGAGCCGATCGTCAGACTGCAAGGTCTACATCATTTTAAGTAAATATTTAAAGATTTGTTCGAGAAGATTGTGGAGTGCAGTATTTAGCATTTCTAGAGACTTTGTGGGTTGGAAGCTTTGTACTACTGGTTGCCCTGTATGCATGTGCCTTGTAACTGTCTTTAACTTCCTACTAAGGCTCACACCTGTGCACTCCTGACCCTAAACGGCATAAGGTACTCTGCTTTGTCTGAGGGGACTGTATGGAGCGTAAACAAATCAAACGCCTGAATGAACCTTGAACTTTCATGCATTTCACAATACTCGATAAATGTAAGCCAACCAGGGGACGAGTAATTTTTGACAGAATCATATATTTTAATTGCACATAACTGGACCTTGTAGCCTCTTATGAAATTAGTAAATCATATAAGGTTATTGATCCAATGGAAAACAGTAGTAATATGAAATATGTTTTGAAGCTAGACAAACTTAATTGCCCAAACCTTAACTGTCTAAACCTGTTCCCTTCACCCCATGAGATCACAAAGCACAACAATTTAACAAAAAAAACGTTCAACCCCAGGAAGCATAGCCCCAAGCTCTGTTCTTTGTTCTCGGCCTTAATTCATCATCAATCCATGGTTATCCTCCTCTGTGATTACTTTGTGGCGAGGAAACTGGATATGAAAGCTTAGCAAAAGACCAGACGCAGATTCTTGATGAGCCTCCATTGTATTCTTTATGCCTCTCTCCATTTATCTTGGTAAGCATCTTCTGTCAGCGGCATCCATTGATTGCCATCTATCTGCGCGACACTGCCTGTACAGCCCCCTCTGCACCCGGACCTGGGGCTGTGGATCGATGGGGACCTGCTGTAGACTCTCCTTCGGCCTCATTACTGCCCTGCAGTGTTAAGACAGGAACACGCTGGGAGTCCAGCCCCCCATCAGAACAATTAGAGCCCTGCGACGCCTCATCATCATCAACAACAACTCTGGAAACGGCATCACACAACGAGAGCACGACCAGGTTCCTTCACGTCTGTAAAGGGGAAAGGGTCGTGCTTAACAGGGCGGTGCATTCACACAGTGCAAACGATGACTTTAGTTTGTATAGAAACATTAATATTAGGTTTAGAATATCCATTTACACAATGCTGACAAAATAAAAAAGACGTTATATCCTATAACGAATCAGACAAAAACAAATCCAAATTACATTTTCACATAATCATCTTACAATTTGCACGGCAGGGAGGCTTCGATGGCTGCTCAAATTACATCAATACTGTAAACAATAGCTAAGCCTCTGGTAAAAAAAAGACACATTCCGCTGTCTTCACAAGGAGCTATGCGTGATGACTGGGTAATTATGTGAAGGCCCCCACAGGATAATCCGCCTTGCAAGCCAAGTCAGCCGCAAACACATTCCATCAGTTTTCATGACCCCTAATTACACGTAATAGACAAATAATAAAGTGTGGTGAACGCTGAATGAAGGTGGCTTGACTGGCCGCTGTGACAGCCTCCCACAGCGCTGACATGGTTCGGCCCAAGTGGTTGGAGAACACCAAAAGCTACTATGGACGTGACTGTAATTTAAATAGACTTGTGTTCATTTAAGTTAAAGTGACATGAAAAAAGAAACAAAACACCAAAAGGTACATTTCTTTGACTCTAACCCAATGCGATTTGTGTTATGAGAATTCAGGTTGAAGAAAGATATAGATATATAAAAAGTGGTTTGTCGCCTCAGCTCAAGTGAAATAGAAGGTTGAGTGTCACATGAAAGACTTTCTTTTTCTCCCCATGGTTGGCCTGACAGTGAACTGAATTAATGTTCAAGAGCTGCAGCTCTGCCCTAACCCCCAGCTTGGCAACACGGCACTCACATTCTTCACGGATGGAAAGAGGGAGATGGGAGATAAGATGTCAGGTGTGGGGGGGGGGGGAAGACAACACGACAGCTTGTTCTGTCCCGAGGGGAAAATAAATATTTTGCTCAGTGGAAGAAGGAGAAAAAATAAATAAGTGCTGGTGACATTTGAGAACAAGAAAAAAAACACTTCAAAAAGGGAAAGATTCCACCAATAAATCAGGGAAAAATGTGTTGTGCCAAACATCAGAAAGAAGAAGAAGATTGGGAGAAAGGAAGGCGGTGATTCATTGACGGAGTCGGGTAGTGAACTGAGGGAGACAAAGTTCAAGCCTGTAGGGGGAAATAGCCGTAATTCATGCATACCAGCCAGCCGTGTGTATATGAAGGTCTCACACGCTGAGACTGCCCTCTGACCTTAGCCCAGAGACTCCCACAACCTGCCGGCTAGGACAGTTTAAATGCAAACCTCAAATAAAGTTCGAAACATAAGCCTGGCAGAGTAATGCAGGCCCCCTGTTCTCTTATCTGTACAATGTAATCACACGCGCGCGCGCACAAGCACACATACAGAGACACTCACACAAGCTTTTAATTCTACATGACACATGTTCATGTTCTCAAGTGTTTGGAGTAGCTCCGTTTCCTGAAGGCTTTATCTGAAACACACTACAAATCAGGCCTTAGGGGCTATATTTAAATCACACACAATGAATCAAGCTGAGCACATGCTGTATAAAGGGCGGCAGCAGGTGCCCTGTGTTGAAAATACGCCGTATCAATTATATCAACCAGTCATCACAAACTCCAACAGACAGACGTTTGCCTCCAGCTAGTTAAAAAAAAAAATATTCCAGAATATCTAGTATATTTATAGGATGTGAGAGAGTGACTTTTACTTATTAATAGGTGGCTTGGTCTGCGTGTCAGACTCCTCCTCAGGGTCACTTTCACCGGCCCTCCCAGCTGTCACAGGCCGGCTCCAGCCACCCAGAAGCAGTGATAGGCCGTAAACACAGCAGCCTGCTCTGACCTCTGTGCCCACACACTGTCCCCATCGCCCAGGGAGCCATGGCCAACGTTGGCTGTAATGAGACTGTGAGTGTGTGGCCTCAAGACAACGCCACGAATTGGAGCTGAACACGGAGAGAGGCCGAGTTTGAGTTTGCAAAAGGCTAATCGCTTTAAAGCACACCGTCATGCGAATGGTTCTATTAAAATGTCGCCATTACACCACGGAGTTCATTATCTGTTAAGATAAGAAAAGACAACTCTAGGTGCTAGCGTTGCTCTTCACTCGCTAATTGTGATAGGCACACTTGTTAAACGTTGTAGTTGTTTTTACTTACTGTAGTTAGACTGAATGTCTGTATGCCATGCAATCCCTAGGGACTCCAGGACATTTGCCAGAAACATTTCCTTGAAGGAATGTTGCTTTTTACTACTTCCAGTATCTTGTTTGCATTCGGCAATCCTCTCTACAGATCCTTTGCCCAATAAACACATAAGAAATGTTCTGAGCCCTCCGATTCCCTTCTACCCGCGATGTTCCGATTCACTGAGACATACAGAGAATGCTGGGGAGCTTGTAACACGCACTCTCCCTGTCCTCTTCGGAAGACAGCACAGAGATGGGTATTAAGTCTCAGTTTACATCAGTGGGGCAAAAAAAAAACAGAAGCCAGAACGAGAACAAGAGGTGGACTGGGTGAGATGTCGACCTATGTGCTGCTGCACCTGTAGCTTCCAGACAGCCTTTCAATGAGCTGTATAATGGCTGAGGGCACACTAGGAAAGGGGAAACAACGGGAGGATGCAAATGGCAAAGGAGAGAGTGAAGAGGGGGGGGGGGGGTGACAGGGGTTGGTGGGGTTCTGAAAGTTGAGGTCTGGAAGGTAAACCGCCTGAACAGCTTGTTCCAACAGGTGCCGGGTCCAACAGACTAGACCGTCGGGCCTCCAAGCGGCTAAAGTTCTGAATGGCAAAGGCAGATCCGGGAATGGCGAGATGGCCTGGTCTCAATTCAATCTCAATATAACCATTTCATGACCCAAGCGGGGAGTGGTAGGAATCTGATACTTTCATCCTCCCCTCCATCACTTTGTGTTTCATCACGTCAAGCTCAATCTGCTGAGAGAAGCAATTATTAAGGAGAATGGGGTTAGCAGCTCCGAAAAGCAATTAACACGTGAGCCTGAAATGTTTCTCTACGGTACCGTCAGTCACGTGTGAGTGCAGGAACAGAGGACTTGATGAGGGAGAGACGTGTGAATGATTTCATTTTTTTATAAACATATGGATGTGAGCTCAGAGACACAAGTAAACACGTTGGAAAATCGATGGAGTTCAACTCAGATCGGGTTATATGTAAGAGGAGGCTTCACAGGAGAGGAAAATATGCCAGCGGTTAGGGAGGGTTTGTTAATCAGGGCTTCAGGCTTACTTTCTACACCGGTGGCAATGCTGCTATGAAAACAACCCCAATTTTTTTTTTACTTTAATCTTGCTGCTTTGTCATACTATTCTACGCAGGAGAAAGAGAACGAAATGCTGCCAGCGGTCAGTTCAAAGCAATACAAAATCAAACATAGTCGTTCAACGGTTTGACTAAAAGATGACTAAGTTTTCAAATAAAACAACACCAACACATGTCAAGAGGCAGCACTGCCACCAGTCCTTTTCTCTAGTGGCAGCGGACAAACCTTTGGCGGCAGCCTGCAGCCCTGACAGTGGTTGTCCTGCCACCACAATGGATAGACAGGTTATCTTGCTATGCTTTCCCAACAGGAAGATAGAGAGCAGGTTTATTACAATTGTGAGTGGGATTTGTAATTTTCCATTTTCTTTGTCAATATTGCCCTTGTGTGTGAATCAAGTCTGTGTGTGTGTGAATCTATCTGCCTGTCAGTAGCACTGTTTGCTTAGATAAAGCCATCTGGGTATGTGGGTGTGTGAAGGTGGACAACACCCACCACAGCCCTGATAGGGATCTCTTCCTGTCTGCTGACATATTTCACCACCACAATGACATAAGCTGCTAGCTAGGAAAATAAACAAAGGCTGGCCTGGGGCCAAACCAGTCACCTAATACTGAAGGAACCCTAGGATGTAACAGCCATTTTAAGCCAGGGTGGAGCAGGAGCACCGACTACCTAACTGGATCGAGACCAAAACATTTGGGAAGCAACCCCGGCACACCTTTGCCTGATGGAGAGGTACAGTGCCGACATCGGTAGCACATTAGGAACGGGATTAAAGCTCCAAAGGTCCTCCCTTGTCATTCAAGCAAAGGTGTGTCCAGGTTAATAACTGGGGTCACACTGTCTGGCCACTGGCTTAGTACCCTTAAAGCAGTTGTAGGCAATTTCTTATAAAAGGTGGTTTGGCCTACTTCTACAGTTTGCTTGCAATAACTACTTTCCCTAACTGCCACAAAGCAAATCGTCACGTTTTACGAGAGATCACATCAGTGGTAAACAAGCTTCTATTGAATTTTGAGACCTCAAGAGGACTGACGTGAACGGTGTTTTTTTTCATTCACCTATAGGCATACAATGTGCAAACTGCAGAGAGGTACTGATAATGATAGTGAATACAGAAAGGTTACCCAAAGTGTGGCTTTAAAAGCAATGGCAAGATAATGCAGGCTTTTATAGCAGTGGGCTTTTTAGCTGCCTAGTCAGTCTAGGTGAGATATCGCCCTGAGGCAATGTACTCCAGACAACGCTGAGAAAACATGTAACCACACACAAACACACACACGCACACGCACACGCACACACGCACGCCTTGATTTCTGCAGTGTTCAATGTGTCTTTATCTGAAAGAACATTAAGCAGAAAAAGGTCAACGAATCACCCTCTAAAGAAGTTACCCTTTTATCGGCACTTAAAATGAACATTGTTCAGTAATGAGTTTCCTGATCGCATGAGGAGCGCTAGGCTTGGAAGAGGACAGACACAACACACTGTTCCTGATGTGACTAGTGTGTGTGTGTGTGTGTGTGTGTGTGTGTGTGTGTGTGTGTGTGTGTGCAATGCCGTAGCAGACAGAATGTAACTACCTGTTCTTGATAAATTGACATAGGAAAACCGAAGCATGGAATTCTGTTGGCTTTGACCATCTTCCCAAGCTGGTGCCTGCTCATCAATGGCGTCTTGTTTTGGAAGCTCATTTACAATGATGACAACACTGACTCAGACTCACTCTGATTCATATGGTATGATGGCGCATTGAATAACAACATCAGGTCATTAGTTAACGATACGTCTTCCTCCGGGAAGTCACTCTGTTTGGGGCCTCACACAAGAGCACTTCAGGTGAGCGGGGCCCCGAAAAGTCCGTCTGGAGTGGCACGGGTTACGTTTCATTCCGATGAAATGAACACTCACCGTAAGAGCCCCTGAAGGAAAGGACGTAGGCTGTGTGGGAGAGAGTGAGTGGATGCGTCCGGGAGGGAATCCGAGTGTGTGTAACCCTCAGCGCTTCCCGCGTGGACCCATTTATCTTCATCATCATCGCAGCCGAAGGAGGCCTATCCGTTAGGCTCGCTGCTCCGCTAAGGCCCCTCTGGCCGGGGATAAAGGACAGCCTCTCCACCTGTGTGTTTGTCAAGTCACTCTCCCCGTGGCTAGGACACAGGAGTAAAGCCTATGAAAAAGGTTCATTGTCCGACCACACCGTCTGAGAGCTCGCTGTCTGCATAAAGGGTTGACGACCGCATACAACTGGCTCAGAGGGTTTTTCGGGCATCAGCGTTTCATGTTTTCAGGAGAGTTGCTGAAGTGCTGATCAGGAAACATGTAAATGCTCTGAGTGACTGAAGCGTGCAAGGCCACCGCCAAGGCTTAGTTTGGCTAAACACGTCTGAAGGACCTCACAAAACGAGAGCAATGTAAACAAAAAGCCCAAGCTCTCCTAGAAGTCATTTTAGCAACAAAAAAAAAGATTTTTAAATTGCCATTGGCCCAGAACTCTCTCAAGCATGACAACTCAGCAGTAACCAACTTTGAACAGAGAATGGATTTATAGGTTCCAATTATAGCCCAAAGGGGGGTGATAGAGCCAGCACAAATATGTAATCACAAGGCCTCTGTGTCACAAGTGTTCAGTGTTCCCCAAACTGATCAAAGGCTCAGGTATTATTTCTCCCCTCCCAAGTCCAACCCACAAGATTTCACAGCAAAACAATACGCTGACTATTTCCCACAGCCCTTGGCCTTGGGCCACCGTGACTGTTCTAGATGGGGCTGGTGATATTATTAAGAACTTGCCTCAATTATAAAAGCCCAGCGCATGACCGGCCTGTTATTTCTTTTTATAAATTGGGACTTCAAAACAGCCGTCGGACTTGGAAAATGAAAACATGTAGATTATTCCTAATTTCTTGCCGACGTGCTATAGACCACATACCAGGTACTGTGGCTGGATGACAGCACAAACAATGGACAGGGTTAGACATACCGAGCCACCTTCTCACTCTGCTGTACTGTGTGGATTCACACCACCATTAGATCAATTCATTACCATGACCATGCCTTTCTAGCTCCATTGAGATGGAAAAGTGTGAGGTCACATTGGTTCGACCGGTTGATGGACGCAGTCTTTATGGCCCTCTAGTTTCAAAAGAGTTTCTAAGAGACATGGGCTGGGCACTGCGCCAATATTACAGGAACTTAAAGGGAGGCACTAGAATTGAAGGCATACTCTGTTACATATGGCTAGTCAGCAGGGCTGCTAGGCAGATGCAGCAAACACAAGAAGGCATCCAGGCAGAGAGAAACATCCAGCTGGATAGACGGACAGATGGGGAGGCGCAAGCCAGACTGGACAGCCTTGCAAGACAAGGCGGAGGTCAACATGGGGTGGTCCTTGTTAGGGTGTGTGTGTGTGTGTGTGTGTTTGTGTGTGTGTGTTCGCGCACACATGTGTCCATGTCATGGTGAGTGTGGTGCGGGGCCTGGGGTGTCCCAGGTCTATAATTACACCCTGGTGGGAGTAAAGCTGATGACAGGGGCCAGAGGAGATCAACGTCACACAACTAAACAGCAAAAGAAAGGAGAAAACGCACCCCACACTAACCGCCCCCTGTCGCACACACAGTACTCTTCACGAGGTACCCCGCTCTTTCATTTCCGTACCGATAGGTATCAGATGACCGCTGCGGGAAAAAAATGTGTACGTGCGCACACACGGAGCAGATCAACAGATAGTGAGCATCATGGAGGCAGGCAATGATATGGTACACACCTCCCGAGGGCCACAGTCCAATCGTATGCAATCTCTGACCAGGACACACAACAGAAGCCATTCACAGCGTGGGAGATGAGTCCTGTAGCAGTCAACAGTGAATTAATAGGCTGGTGCATCCGTGACATCATGACTCTCAACAGCTCCAAAGCAATGTGATAGTCCATATGTGAAGGGGAAAGAAAAAAAAAGAATAAAAGCTCGTCCTGGGATTTTATGAATTCTAAGCTGTTGCTATGGAGATAGCTCATCCTTGCTGCGGGAATAAAAAGGAGGATGTTGAGCAAACATTTTGTCCTTGAAGCGCCTGACGTCAGTCCGTATTCTTCAGCACCAAGAGATGGAGTGAACTTGGGTCGCAGATAGTTTTTTGGAAGCAGCGGCATTGGCAGCCTCGTAAACCTTCAGAGGTTTTCGCAGTGAATTAATCATGGATTATTCAAATCCGAAATGTATTCGAGCACGCATCTTGAATCAAAAAGGCTGTCCAGATGGATTCTTATCTCTGATCTATGTGCACTGTAACAGTCTATCACGGAGTACTGGAGTGACAGCTAGGTCATCACAAACCTGTGTCAAATATAAAGTCATGTGCACTTATTAAATTTCAACCAAACCAGGAACACTCCTCAACTCCCTTACGCTTCAATAAAATTGTCCCCCACCCTCATTGCCTGCCACCACTCCAGAGAAGTATAAAATGCAGAGGGGACCACCAAAAACTGCATTGTTAGACAGTCCCAATCCTGTGCTCAAGCACTCTGTTGAGAACATTCTGTAGGGGTTTGACTTCAGGGACAGACAGTCAATTGTGTACTACAACTGAATCATAGCACGTTTGTATTTTTCATTTTGTTTTCTTTATTTTGTTGTGTTGATTTGATTTACTTTTCGTTATGTGTGTTGTGGACAGGAAACTGCTGCAAAATAAATGCAGTCTTTGTCAGCCGACTATATAAATAAAGAACTGATACCCACAAACAAAAAAAGTCAGTGGAATGTCCTTTTACCTTCCAAATTAGCCTATGCAATGGTGGGAGGAACCAAGCTTTCACTGCTCCCAGGGGGAAGGGGCAGTATTGTCTGGGCACTGTTAACCGGCTGGTGAGCTTCCCCTCTGTTCCACTCTTCGTGAATAGAGACAACAGCTGATTTACAGGACCCTGTACGTCATTTAACTTATTTAATTTGATTTTGTTGTCACACTACAGTCACTTCCCTATACTGCAGGCCACCTCCTAACATGTGATTGGCTGGAAATGTGTCCTGCTTGAGAAACTACAAGATACTGATTAATTATTTTCTTTTCAAATAAATGCATTATTGGTTTATATTAAACTGGATGTACGTTAATAAGCAGGATTAGGCGTATGCCAAAGGCCCTACTTATACAAGAACTTGATAAGCAACTTGTTGGCTAAAAACGACGCTTCTCTAATATAACTCCAGCAAGAGTTGACAATGACCTACGCGCATTGAAACTATTTGTCGTATATCAAGTGGGATTTTCATACCATTTTTTTAAATTTGTTAGGCTAAATTGAAAGGACAGTATCAACGTTGTTCTGCGGTTCAAGGGCTGGAAAACATTCGGCCAGTCTGTAACAACATAAGTGAGGGCGGTCGGTCGTGAAACTTGCATCAAGCTGCAGGACAGTATTAGCCTACACAAGGAGTTCCTTGGAAACTTATTTGGCAACAATTTATCACAAACGCAGTCAAGACGAGTTTCACTCAAAGACATTTAAGGTTATGACAGGTTTGCTTGCACGTTGGAAAAGTGGCCAAGCTACGGTGTGTGTAGCATAAAAACGTGTTGCTGCAATATAAGACAACCAAATAATAAATGTTGACTTTGTGATCGACCTATTCCAACGGTAATTTCAAATAACATTTCAGACGTAAATAACATAAAAAGTCCTCGCCAAACAAAACCAATTTGGGCTTACAGTACAAAAACTTGAATATCAAGATCACAAAGAACAACCCTGATCAAGTGAGGCTAAATCCAGTTATAAACATGGATTTAGCGCTGTTACTCACCTGTGAGACCAATGGAATAAGTGTTTGCTCCACCGATCGAGTTTTGATTTCCAGACCGGAATCCAAGTTGCTGCTGCCGCAAGGAGATGAAGCCATTCCCGCCGATCTGAATGACACAATGCACTACTGGGTTTTCCCAACCTGAGTCTTGTGTTTCAAAACACTTAAACTGTGTTTTACAGAACAGACTTCTTCTTTGGTTATGCAGGCGACTACTGATTTTCTCCCTACTTACTCATGCAGTTTAATCCACTCTTTCTTGGTGGCTGTGTCGCTGAGTTATGTGCCCCCACTAATGTCCATTGAGTTTACTCAACAACGACGGAGAGAGTACTGCAGAACCACTGCTAACTACCCAGAACTAACCCTGATGTGCGTGTGGCAAGAACTAAGGCATAGACACACACGCGCACCCATACAAATATACACGTACGTGCACACAAATGCACGCTCAACAACGCAAGTCATATTTAACGTTGTGTTTATACTCTAAATACAAAATATCAAGTAAAAACTAAAACAAATAATCGGGCATACAGCAAATTACCTCATTTACGTTTAAGTGCGTTTATGAATGGTTTTAAATACATGTACGATACCATTTTTTTAATTGTATTCTGGATGTCTACTCTATTGTCCTGTATGCGTAAAATGCGCTACTCTGCCAGGAGCACGACCAAATGGTCAGGAGCATAAATAGTGTGCTAGATTAAGTACTCTATTGGGCTGTCTGTTACTGTACATTATCAGTTGTTGTTGGCACCTTTCGGTGTCAGCAGTGGAAGCTGTGCCCTGTGTGTACTGTGTAGTAGTGCAGCGTAGCCAGCCTGCCACTCACAGACACAGCCTGTGTTTATTTAAAACCCCAGTGCTGTGCTTTAGCCTTACCCTCCGTGTTTATATAGTACACAGACTCTACATCTCTCTCTCTCTCCAACCATAACTATAGCCCTCAGACCAGACTCAGCCCAGCAGTGTATCATTGTGGTGAGAATTTAAAGTAGTATCACTGCAATTAACGTGTTTAGCTTTTATAAATGATTCCATTCAAAAGGTAAAACAAACACCCCGTTCCAATTTCAACTACAACCATTTTGACAACATAAAAAACAGATTGATCATTGGTCATATGCAGAAGTTTCATTCCCTGAGACGAAGTTAACTGTTCCAAAAGCCACCGTAATACTAGCAATTATAATTTATAATTTCCTAGAGAGAGTGATATTTCTTCCAAATGTCTTGTATTTTATGCAATGATTTATGTAATCTACTTTTTGCACCTTAGATTATTTTATTGGACACTTGCCATTTCACTTTGAGGAACTGTCGGGAAAAAACCCCGATCTGACAAGTCTCATTTGTCTACTTTTTAGTTTGTGCTGTTTTACCTCTTCACACAGTACTGGGGAAGTCACTCATGAAACAAAATAGATGTGTATATGTGTTGTGGGGTTTTCTTGCTAACCGCTGCCGTTGCCTTTTCACATGCTTTAGAATTGCTGACTGTTATTGTTTCTCTCCTGCTGTATCGGTCCTTTCGGCCGTACTGCTCAGGGGACCAAAATTGCTGAACTGAAGGATAATATTATGAAGAGATGGTGATTTTTCAACAGCAAAATATGTGCAATTAGCAAACACAGTCATATCAATTTTTGGCTGTAAAGATTTCATGGGCGTTTGGCGGTAGCAAGGTCAGGCAAACTACATTTGATTGTAAACGAGTAAGTTGAAAGCAAAGTTTGAAATTCAGCGAGAGAATGCAAAGACATGCCAATCATATTCAAACTCAGTCTGACACTAGTCATCCATCCGTACCTCTTTACCTTCAGGGTCTTTTCTTCATTGTCGAAGGCATACGCAGCCCAACAATTCAAGATGACTCATAAGTCTGATCATGCAAACCTGATTACACAGATAAATACTTTTTAAAAGAAGGAGCAATCGAGGACATTAGCACTGCAGGCTAACACAGTATTGCAAGTAGACCTGCAGCTGAACCCGGTCCATTACCATGGTGCAGTGAACCAAGCAAGCCTCTGTGGAAAGGAGCAGGTCAAACAGGGGTGAAGTGTGCGAGGCTTGGATCGGCTTACTTTCCAATGCCCTTGATGGGTGACCTTGAATTAGGTCTAAAGACTTGTGGCTGGGCTCACACAGTTGGCTGACAACATAATGGAGCCATCTGGGCACCTGAACCCATAAGTGTACCTGGGTAGTGAGTATGCTGGAGTGCTGTTGATGTGAATGGTATGTGCCACACTATGCCCTTCTGTTATAGTCCTCTGGGCCAAGGCGCAAGCTAATTGCTTGCAAACCTGAATAAGCAGCAGCAAAGTGCCACATAGACATTGCCAAGCCAAGTAATCTTGCCTTGTTTTGTTTCTGCACTTTCTTCATTACATAACCAGCCACTAAAAGCATCCACATGCTCTAGTTGTTATTTCCACCCAGCACACTGCTGTCTATGGTTTGTCTGGGAGTTATTCTGGTTTATCATTCACTCACTGACGCACATACTCACGAGAACAAACACACCCGTACACTAACACACACACGCAAGTACAAAGTTATTCAGATGTCAAGACACCTGAAGAATAAGAACTTGCTCTATTATTTGATGTGAATATATCTTAATCATTTTATTTCTATGAACCATTTTGAATTACATCAACCTTTACTACAGCACTATTATGACATCATTTGTGACTTGGCATTCTAGAATTTTCCAACATTCTGAAATGTGAAGATTTGCACTTGGAAATGTACCTGCTAATTCACAAAGAACTACGTGCCAAACTGAACATACTGTTAAATAACTGAAAACACAAGATTCAATCTGTCATGTATTCTCATCAGGTTTTGGGTGAGTCATTGTTATACTACCTGTCACTTATAAAGTAAAATTAAGGCAAATCCTTAATAACTGCTAGAATTACACTAAATCTGAGAGGTGTGGGTGGCAGGCTAAATCTGTGTCGTTTTGTCCTAGGCCAGGGTCAAAGCCGCAGAAGGACCCACCGGACACACCAACGTGCTGACCCGCTTTGTGAGGAGGAGAGACAGAGAATGACTGTCCTGATGCAAACTGTTCCATGGGAACCTTTGCGTACACCCTCTCCGATACGTCACATGGAAGAATTTGAGATACCCCATCATGTTCTGTATTCACCTGCTATGTTTTTGGGAGATTCACCGAGAGTGTATGATGACAGGGCTGGCCTGGCTGCAGGTCACTGGCTACAACATGATTCACCTTCCCCACCTGCCCCCCAGGCACGCCGCTCACTTCCCCATCCACAGGAACAACTTCCCCAGCCGCAAAGACTGCTTCCCCTGCAGCAGGGACACCCTTCACAGGGGCCTGAGTTAGAGATACAGATTAGCGGGTCAGAGAGACTTTCTCCAGGGTCAGACCATCAGAGTCCTTCTTCTAGGCCAGACACCCCATCTGTTCAGCTACAAGGACCCTCTAATAAGCTAGAGAGACAGCCATCTAATTTGCCGCTTCCACGTGAGACTTTGGCCTCCCAGCCACTGTGGAATGGTCAACCTCTCCTACCACAAGGACAGTCATTCCCGATACCCTTTATCAAGAAAGAGAGAAGTTCTCCACGGGCCTCTCCCCAGCAACAGACAAACTGTCCACCATTTCAGGGGCCTCCTTTGAAGGCAGAGAGACTTTCGAATAGTGCATGGTGTCCTGTAATGTCCCTACATGATGCACCAGAGCTGCAGGAACCACTTCACCTATCACAGCCTCAGAACAGCTCTCACCCACAATGGCCTTTGGTGAAGGCAGAGAGGCTCCCTGATTCTCCTCCTCAGCCTCTATGGTCCTCCTACGAATTCGGGCCACAGGGTTGGTTCGACGCCCCTCATCCCTTGGAGAACCACCTGCCTTACCTTCCTACTGCTCCCTTTGATGACGTATTTGCTCCCACATTGCTATTGCCCTTCTGTTTCTCCATTCCTGTGCTGTACCCTGTCTCCTTCCCTACTCCGCTTCCTGGAGGGTTTCTTCCTTCCTTTGTGGACCCGTTTTTCCCCTCCGCCTATGAGGTTCCGTATCCCGGTCCTTCCATCCCTGCACCAGTGGCACCCTGTGGGTGCCATGCACAGTGTGCAGCAGGAAATTGGAGTCCACTGGGTGAGATGAGGCCACAGATCCCCCAGCAGGGATGCTCCTCTAATGAACAAACGAGAATCAACAGAAAGCGAGGCAGAGACGAGGACAGCCTCAGTGCTGGCTTCAAGTCAGAGGGAGCATCTTGCAAGAGGCTAAGAACAGGGAACAACTAAGTTCTACGTGTTTGCTTTTTTATTTTGTTTCTTATAAAAATCCCAATTAAAATTGTATACATGATTTAGTTGTGTGTTATGGCAGTGTTGTTTGAAAGCAAAGGGTTTTCTTTCCACTTTACTTGAACCAAAAGTATTCTGATTTTAAATAATTGTCTTTGTGCTGACTATAGAAATTAGTTGCCAACTGTTCAAGGGTAGGGGGAGCAGTTGAGTTGTTCTGTCAGACATGGTGATTAGCTGGGACTTGCTCTCCAGTCTGTGCTAGAGCAGGTAATAAGATGATGATTTTGGAGGCAGAGTGTGCCCTGCTGACTAGATCAGAGACAGAGTACAAAGTTATCACACTGGCTGACGAGATAGTTAGTGGCTAGGGAAAAGCCTGTCTGAATGAGTGGGCTGTAGTTGGATTTTACTGCTGTCTTAGGAATGTCTTTAGCAACAGCATCTCACACACAAATGCAAAGACAGGCACACTATTGTCTAGGCTCTACTGTTTACAATTCTAGTGTAAAGGTAGCATTCCAAACAGTTTTAGTATTGATAATACTCTGTTCCAGTGATCACACAAAGATATAAAGCACAATCTGCTTTAATCGTAAAAGCAAGACAGGGAACAGAGGTGCATAATCCAATTTCTACTAAAGGCTAAATAATGATGCACACACAAACCCACTTACAAGCACACACACACACACACACACACACACACACACACACACACACACACACACACACACACACACACACACACACACACACACACACACACAACACACAAACACACAAACACACACACAC
>JAVQJS010111854.1:0-22523 GCA_036024795.1 Galaxias rostratus | reverse complement strand
CCACGCTAACACGGGGAGAACATGCAAACTCCACACAGAAAGGCCCTCAAGTGGGATTCGAACTCAGGACCTTCTTACTGTGAGGCAACAGTGCTGACCACTGCGCCACCGTGCCGCCCCCTGAGAACAATATTCAAGTGTTTATTCAATCTTGAAAATTTAAAAGCAATTTTACAATGTTATTGTTTTCTCATTTTCCATTTGCGAAAGGGTTACTTATGTCATCATTAAACTTAAAATATCCTTGTTTAACATATTGAAAACGAAAAGGAAATCGCATTTGCAATTCCACTTTCTTAGACTTCCTCTTCAGTACTACGTGATGCTGTGTGCAACATTCAAATGCAATCCACAATCAGCGCTAGTAGTCTATTGTATCTGTATCCAAGTCACCATGCACTATGGGGGAACGAACTTGAACGTTCGAATGTAATCCGTTAATCATCTCACCAAGAGGGGTATTTAGTTAAGATGCCACATCCTAATGTAGTGACTTGCTTCATTAGCCTTTCACCAGGTCATTCATAGTGCTTCTATTTTGCATGTCCTTAGTCATGTTTTTGTGCTGCACGTTCTATGTTTTTGATTCAGCACAATGACTGAATGCTGAATCAAGGAGAAGCCGGATAGTCATGAAGCTGAAGGCTTGCTGTAGGATAATGTATTTAATTTAACTAGCATAACTGATATTTTCAACTTTCACGTGCATGTTTACACATTATTAATTACCAGAACCATACTGAATAAATGAACGTAGAGCACAATGTGACGGGGGATCGTGACTTTGGACACAGTACTCATCAAGTACCACCTCACTGTAAAGTGTATGGTATAGTAGGACCCAACCACAACGCTCGATCATGAACTATGATACGGTTATGTGGAATGTGTTGTCTTTGAAAGACTAACTTTGTTAGAAATAAAGTCAAACCGTAGTACATCATCACATGAGTCCACCATTATATATGAAGAAACAGGGGTTGGATGCCGTTCGCTTGTGCTGCAAATACAGGATCTGCCGCGCTTAGGCGGTCAGTCTAATGACTGCGACGCATCATATCGCAAAAATGTCCTGGGTTCAATCCCCACCTGACCCAAGGGCCTTTCTGTGTTGAGTTTGCATGTTCTTCCCGTGTTAGCATGGGTCCCTCTCACAGTCCAAAAACATGCAGGTTAATTGGTGACTCTAAATTGTCCGTAGGTGTGAATGTGAGTGTGAGTTGTTGTATGTCCCTATGTGTTGGCCCTGTGATAGACCGGCGACCTGTTCAGGGTGTACCCTGCCTCTCACCCTCTGCCGGCTGGAATAGGCTCCAGCTACTGACTGACCCTGCATAGGCTCAGTTGTATTGCTAACAGATGGATGGGATGGTATTTTGATGTAAATGAATAATTAAGGTCTACTAGCAACAGTTTTGTGAAAACAATTATGTATTTATAAGAACACTGTTTCTCTCTATTGACAATTTGCGGTATTGTACCTGAAATGTACCGTGAAGCCGGAAAGTATTAACGCTAAACTCTTTCCACATTTTGTTGTGTTACAGGCTTTTCCAAAATGGATTAAAAAAATTCTCAAAATCCTGCACAGATTTTTTTGATTTATGCAAATTTATAAAAAATAAACTATCAAGAACTCTACATGTATTCACTGCCTTTGCTCAATACTTTCTTGATGCAACTTTGGCAGGATTTCCACAGCCCAAGTCTTTTTTTTTATGATGCCACAAGCTTGGCACACCTATTTTAGGGCAGTTTTGCTTGTTCCTTTTTGCAGCACCTCTAAAGCTCTATCAGGGTGGATGGGAAGCATCAGTGCACAGCCATTTTCAGATCTCACCAGAGATGTTCAATTGGATTCAGGTCTGGGATCTGGCTGGGCCAATCAAGGACATTCACAGAGTTGTCCTGAAGCCACTCCATTGTTATCATGGCTGTGTGCTTGGGGTCGCTGTCCTGCTGGAAGGTGAACCTTCCTCCTGGTCTGAAGGTCAGAGCACTCTGGAGCAAGATTTCAACAAAGATCATTGCGGCATTCAACTTTCCCTTGATCCTGACTAGTTACCCAGTTCCTTAAAAACACCGTCCCAGCATGATGCTTTGATGATTTCATTTAATGAAATTATGACCTGAAGAGATCCTCAACAAATAAAAACTACCTTATGATCGAAAGGTCAAAGAAAGCTTAAAACTAACCTCATGACCTGGCTAGCTTTTGACTTGATCACCAATTCCAAAAAGAAATGCAGGCTAAATAATAGTTTAGATTATTTATTCTTAATCATTAAGGTAAACATATCAATCTTTATTGAAAAATAAATTACAGAAATCGTTTTTAAAAGGCAGACGAGACAAAATCTTCAACTGCTCATCACATTCCAGAAAAGCTTTGTACAAAGGGGGGATCATAAGTGCTCAGATTTGTGTACACCATTAGTTGTTTTTTGACAACCACACTAGGTTCTGAATTTATCAAAGAAACAAGAACTGCACTGTCAGTACAAACACAAAAACAAACTATAGAAACTATTTAAATATATGTCATACATATGCCCTAATAGACACAATTGATGGTACAAGACTGGCATTTTCTAGGTGAGGCAGCAGTAGTGGATGGAATTGATACAAAGTATTACCATATCTGAGATCACCTGTGGTGCTTAAAAAAAAAAACAAAAAAAAAGGAACAAAAGAACAAGAATTTGTTACTTCGTAGATTATCATCCCTTCTCCTTAGTTTATTTCTTATGACCTCGTCCCAATAATTGTGCTTTAGAACAGAATGGAGCTCACCTCTCTCCACCCATTTGTGCAATTTCATTATGAAACAGAGGCTAAAGGAGGACAGGTACCATAAGAAGGCTACACATTTTTCAGGCACCAAGACTTAGAAATTCAACTTTAATCATATCTTTATAGAATTTGACTACAAACCTTCATTCTGCTTATAATCCGCAGTGCCTTTAATATTGACTAAATGTATGCCTGTGCAGTTTTCAAAAAAGACAGGGTAAAATATTGTTTTTGAACTTCAATTCCCTGCTGACTGGCATCAACCTGAGATCTAGGTGCAAGCTGGTGCTACGCTACAAAATCATACATCGTTCTAACACTGCAGTGAGCCAGAGTAATACTGCTAGGTGGACGCTAAATAAAATGTTGTCAGTTTACACTAAAACGAATCAACAATAATCATAAAAAAACAACCACAGCAGATCAAGGCTTCAGCAATACAATCACAAAAACAGAAAAGAAAAAAATTATTTTGGATGGAGGCCTTGTCCAGAATCAACCCATTGAATAGTTCCCGAATTTCAGTGGGTCCTAAAATGGCATGGCAGGTTCAAGCAAAAGTATGTTCTGTCAAGGGTTGCGTCAGGACCAGACCAGACACCAATTACATGGGAAATAGTAATTAACTATTAAGGAAATACATATTGCTTTGCTAACAATACCTGCAATAAGCTGCGTAGAATATTCCTGAATTTTAAATGAAAGCACAGCGAGCAGTCTACTTTCCATAAGATATACATACAGAAATCACTCTTCACAACCAACAGTCCTGACTAAATCAAAAAAGGTTGCAGATGTGTGCTTACATTAGAGTAGGATGTGATGCCTGACTTTTGTTTATCTGATGACTACATTATGGCACACCCAAGAAGAAAGTCTGGTGCAGCTTTGGTAAAGTCTAGACAGGTACACAACTATAGATCAAGCAGCCATTTGTCCTCCAAAACAGGGCGACGTAGCATGGATTGATTAGCAGCTTTAAGGTCCACTACAGCAAACTAGATTTTTGTTTGATTGGAGCAGGGCAATCAATGAGTAAACTTTGGTTCATGAAGTTCCACAGTTCTATGACTTAGCATACTGAGTGAATGGACGAGCAGATGACAGAGGAGTGGAGTCAATGTCTCTTTAACTTGGTTCGAGGTTCAGAGACCTGCTCTAAAAGACTGGCCTTAATAGAGTTAACCACTGTCTGTCTCACGTTGTCCTCCATATATTGTTCGCTTAATGGCTTCAAAACCTGGGGAACGGGTGGAGAAAGCAGAGGAAAGAAGAGCAGGGAGAGTGGAAGATGGAGAATAAATTATTTTGCAGAATCAATCAAATGTCTTGATCACAGTTGAGTCAGAGAATAGAGAAAATACATAGAAACTGAAAGAAGGTTAGGGGGGAAAAGCCAAGAAGGAAAGAGAGAAAAAAATTCCTAAATCCATCAACCATTGTAACTTTAAAAAAATAATAATTAAACCCTTCATTGTGACAACTGAAACAAGTAAACCATACACACCCAACCACACACCTAGGACAAAGTTGAAAGACGATTTAAGACCAGTGAGTCACTGGAGGCCACATTCAAGCAGCATGTCTGCCTGATCGTTCACATTTAGACGAGCGGAGGGTGCCGACTTGCGGGTCAAGGTTGCTGTAGTCAAACCCTCCCTGTATTAAAGACAGACTCTCGCAGGGCTGAAAGGAAGGACATGAAGCTAACAGAAGATGCCACAGACAGAGTCCAAGAGCTAACCAGCAAGCCAGATAGTGTGGCAGTTAGTCAATCTTCCTGCTGTTGGTGGATGGTAGACTCTGTTTAACTGTGGCTCCTTGGGTCAGTGAGTTCAGAAGAGAGGGCCAGGGGAGGCGGCTTTTGGCCGTGTCTAACAGTTTGCAAAGCACCTGGAGACAGCAAGGGAGGAATGCGGAGAATTAGAGCACCGAACTAAGCACAGAGAGCCATGGTGGAGGGATGCGTGTGTGTGCGCGCGCGCGTGCGTGTGTGTGTAAGGGATTAGTGCACTGGCAGGATGGAAAATCGCCCAACTGAAAGAGAACCCCTCACCTTTCTGAGAATCATCTGTGAGGCAGTGAAACAGAGGAAACGAGAGGCAAGGTTAAGAGACAGTAGGGGTCTTTTTCAGAGGTGAAACGTTCTTTAACACCCAAAATAGGGTGCTTCAAGAGAACTGCTCAACCAAAAACAGCTGGATATTCGCCGTCTCATTTTTTACATTTCACTTACTAATAGGTCACATGCTGGTGAGACTAGTTGAGAGAAAGTTGAGGAGAAAAAACATGTGTAGGAAGTGGGACCAATGGACTGGAATGTGGTGAATTCTTTTATGAAGGGTAAACTGAAGAGTTCTTGTCTCAAGGACAGAAAGGGTGATGGGATCAATCAGATTTATCTTAAAATATGAATAAATCCATCACCAGTTAATTATTTCAGGAATAGGCTGGAAAAAAAACTTTACCTATTACTTGTTCTTATTAGTACTGAAAACTTGAATCTATGACACGTAACATTTAGACAGCAAACCATTACTAACCTTGTAGATTCTGCCAAACGTCTTATACAAACACCCCCATCCCATCATCCCATCGTCACTAACCTGTTCCCACAGAGACTCAGCAAGCAGGTCTATGATGGTCCCGATCTCTCGGTACTCCCCCGAGTACTTGACGTAGGCCCAGGCACACAGCGCCATCAGCGCCAGCCCCATCACCAGGTTAGTCAGCGTCGCGATGGTGCTGAGGCCCACAAAGCCCGTCACGCCAGACACTATGTAGGTGACGAACATGACAGCGAAGAGCGTGGCAGGGGTGCGGGCGGCATAAAAGATGTTCTTGCCGTCGTTGTTCTTGGTGAAGTTGGCGTAGCACTCGTCCAGCTCCGCCTCCAGCTGGTTCTGGTAGCGCTGGCAGAACTCTTCGCCGCCCATCTTTTTGACTGAACGGAACTGGCGCACAGAGCATTCACGGAAGTCCTCGTGGCAGCGCTCTAGGTCGGCCGGGGCGATGTAGGGCTTATCCCCACCACACATCTAGCAACGGGGGGGGGGAGGTTGAGAGCAGGTTATGGGAATACGTGACCTTAGAAGGCAGCACAACAGAAGTTAAAGATTGGAGTTGTGTTTCTCCCACCATTTCCATACTCTTGTTGTACGTGTCTTTGGCACCTGCCACTGCAGTTAAGTTGTTGGCCTCTGCAGTTGCCTATAGAGAGTTACCAAAAGGTTGGAAAGGACAGGAGTTACATGGACCTATGCATAAACAAATAATTTAATTAAGCAAGGGTGTTTAGTGACAGGTAGTGTATGGCTTCAGTGATCTTTAACAGTCTTAAGTCCAAAAAACAACACATGGGTGACAAAGCCTTACTGACCTGCAGCATGGACTTGGGATGAGGCAGCTCCTCCCCCTGATAGATCTTGATGTAGGCCTGTATGCAGATCATCACCAATATCAATACCAAAACCCCCAGACAGTGTATGAACCCCCCTGTCCTCGTAAGGCCCCCAAAATATAACAATGGCAGAATGCAATAATGACTACAAAAATATCCCTTGGGAGATGAGACTAAGACATTTGGTGCTAAGTTGGCCCACTACCGTGACACTTTCCCCAAATAATATTAAGGATTGGTGTGTAACTTCACTTTGTTAGAGCATAGGGGAGGTTGTATGTCTGACCTTAAAGTACTCCAGCAGGTCTCTGCAGGTGACCTTGTTGCCTCCAATCTCCTTCTCCACCAGCCTCTCTGGGGCCAACAGCAAGGGGACCAACTTAGAGAGCTCCTGCTTGAACTCTACATCAATGTCTGGAGCACAACGAGCAACAGCAAGCGTTAAAATTTGACGTCAGTTTGTAGTTCTAGTCAAGCCTGCATACGCGTGCATCTGTGTTTACGTGTGTTGTTTTACCCTTCAGTCGTCCATCAAAGTAGGGGTTGGTTGCCACTTTGAGTCCAGGGTGGGGAAGCAGGAAGCAGTCGATGCTGGTAAAACAGGAGTGGATATGCTTCCTGACGTTCTGCAGCTCCTCGTGCTGGTTCTGAGTCACCTGGTGACCACACCAATAGAACCTCTTAGGAACACTTTGAAACCTGTGGCGAGAAACTTTAGAGGGCTAAAAATGTATCTGAAAAATACCAGTGTTCCACAGCCAGTGTTTTGCGGTCGTAAATATTATGACAGTTCAGATCAGTCTACTCCCTTCCCAACCTACCTGTAGTCTCTTGTCTAAGAAATTATTTCCTCCAACCAGGCCGTATTTATGTTCGTAGGGATAACTCCAGTCCCGGATCAGGAACATTAGGGACTAAGCAAACCCCCCCACAACACAAAAGAAAGGCAGAATTACGGCAGAATCTCAGAAGTTAAACAACTCAGGTCCCATTTCATGTAACAGAGCTATACCTGGAAGGGTTTCAGGTAGATCTCCTCCATAGCCAATCGACCGTATTCTGTGAAAAGCTGCAAAAATAAGAGACAACAGAAGGGTGCAAACAACATTAACCTAACAGGTGACCCAATAGAAATAATCTCCAGGGAGGGTTGCGCCAACTGACCAAGGGTGGAAAAAAAGAGACTGTTACTGGAAAGAAGGGGTGCATAGAAACTATATAGGCTGCAAGTAACATTGACATAAATATACCAGAACAGTGGCAGGAATGGGTCTACTGGTTGCCAGGTAGATTTAGTTTAATTCATACAGCTGGTAGTCTCTACGGCCAAAACATTCCTGCTCTCCTGCTTACAAATAAACTTTGTATTTATAGAAAAACTAATGATTGAGAAGACCGACAAATGCGTATTATTGGTCCGTTCAATACATTCGAACTTTGGGCTTTCTTGTTCTCTATCCCACTACTTTGTCATTCCTGTTGCAATAAGTACACTGTGGTAAATATTACACCTTACTTTCCTTCTGTTGCAAACGCTGGTGGCCATCTTAATAACGGCTCATTTTTAGCTTGAAGTTAGGATAATCATGAAGAGAATTATCAACTCATCCCATCCAAAACAAAATGTTAATTGCAATCACAGCAAAAACACTGGCGTACCAAACGGGTTTATATCAGAAGGGGTCCTGCTTATGAGTGGGATAAAAGTTGTAACAGTCCCTGTTCTAGTCTGCAAGCAATACACATACAAACCGAAAGATTTCATTCACAATTTTAAGGTTACTGAATTCTCACATTGCCCTTTGTCAGCTTTTCACCCAATACTTGTCGTCTAATGCAAGTTTACATACCTGGACAAGCCCCAAATGTGAAAAAATATTAATTTCCTTATGAATTCTGACAATAATGATTCCAAACGCAAACTGATCAGAGACAGCGTGTGTATACCTGCAGATGCTGAAGGTCATCCTCTTGGATATTCTGGGAGAGGTTATAAACCTGTTAACCACAAGACACAATGCATTATGCACCAACTGCAGCCACTAGGGTAGGTAGTGGTACTACCAATTTCACAAATGTGTAGCTATATAAACTATATAAATATCATACCTGTACAGAGCTTGTCATGGTGCTGAGGGCAAACACTGTGGCACAGTCTTTTATGGTGGACTGGCTATCAAAGGCCCCCTGGGTGTCAACTAACAGTACTGCAACCTGGTGGGAACAGAACAAATGTTTGAGTGTGCGTACTTGCTGCATGAGACATTTATACAAACACGCAATTTCAGCAAGTAAAGAGTCCCAATCACTTACTTTGCTCCCATCAGGCTTGTCGACCACAAACACCTCACTCCAGACCTGTATTCCAGTGGTCTCTCTCTCACAGCCTCCTCTCCAGCTAAACCCAGTGAGGGGCTCATCATCTCCTCCCATCCAGGAGTCCTCTGAATGCTGCAAGTTTGACTGCTGCCAGAGGGAGAGAGGCCATGGCGTATGTGAGGTATGGGAAAGAGAAGCAGAGGTAATAAAAAAAAAGAACTGAGGAAAGACATTTCACTCAAAAGTTGATCATTAAGCTTCAGATCATCGCATAAGACTGAACAATCCAGAGTGTGTATTTAGTCATGATAAAACTTGCACTGTATGTTACAGTAAAATAATTGTCACCCCAGCAAAGGCGCGTAGAACAACACGAATGTCCTACTGAGGTCAGAACTTTTATTGTCCTTATGAGGCATCAAGGATGGGTGTCCCATCTACATGCTGTTGACACGTTTGCGCTTCGGTCTCCAATGCCGGCGCCGTTTTCAATGGTGAACCCGAGTTCATGGCTAATTGCTTATTAACATTAACCAGTTCGGTAATGTTAAAATCATAGGATAGTAACATTTAGTTATTGCAGCAGTTGGAGTAGCTGAGTCTGATTGGCCAATTAGACTGACTTGGCTTTTTTAAGTCACAAATCGCATTTATTCAGCTTGTTTAATTCAGCTTAATTTATGACAGCTGGTAAAACTGGGTAGATGTGTAGTCGAGGGTGAACTCGAGAAATGCACAAGGCACTGATTTAAGTATTTTATCACCCTATCCCTTTGAGTGATAAAACAATGATAGACAAAAAATATAAAAAAAATCTTACAATAGTGCCCCTTTAATATACCCATTAACTACCACTTCAGAACGTGTTTGTGTACTTTTCAGTATGTAAGAGGTTCAAAACTGCTTGCACAGCTCAAACTGCAACTGTTTGCCAGTGGAAAACTGATCCTAATCTGTTTGGGACTGTACACCTCCAGCAGTGATAGAGGCCTGTGTGTTGCGCACTTCAGTTGGCATGCCCAACTATGACATGACATGACAGGTCCGATACAGATATAACAGGATGTAGTGAGATTGACTTATCCAGTTGGTTTTACCACCTCCATTCTTTTAAGATACGATAAAAAAGCTAGTCTGCTGTTATTTGACGGGTACTAACAATCTAACTAACATACCACTGTGATTCTCTTACCTTGTGATGCATGTAGCGTAGCATAAAGTCCAGCAAGAAGGACTTGCCTTTGCGGAAGGCGCCGGCCACAGACACCACAACCACGTTCAGGTCCCTCACATGCTCCTGCAGCAGCAGCTTATCTAGGGCTGCAACGTCCAGCTCAAAGTTGTGGTCCTCCTCATCGGCCAAGACTATCTGGATGGGCCGAGCTGGCTGCACCTTTACCGCTTCCTTATCTTCCTCTGTCTGGGAGGAGACCATGTGTCATATCTTTTAGAAGGGCATGTTATTTACCTGTCTTACTAATGGCTCAATGTACGATTCCAATGTAGCCACAGAGTAAAAAATGATTAGCAAACTGTACCAAAATTCGAGAATTTCTAATTTATAATGTATTCAACAGTACTTTGATTAGATTTTATTGACAAAAAAATACCTTTAAGGGCTTAACTTATTCACTTTTATTCAGAAGCAGGATTCTCATAGGCCCCTGGCTAAGCGCCGCTGTGAAGGAATTTTTCCGGATAAACGAGAGGGCCGCCTCTACACGCCTGAGGTTTGTGTCTTCATGAGTGCGAGTTGTTGGGGGAAAGGCTCTGACTGTTTGTGTTTATGCACCAACTGGCAGTTCAGTGTATCCTGAAAAGGCTACAATCTTGGGACTACAGTTCTACTGTGGGACTTCAACACCCACATGGGTGACCATGGAGAATCATGGAGGAGAGTGAATGGGGGAGACTATTGAGAAGAACTTTAGTTTGGCCCCAAGAAGTCCTAGCAAACTGTTAGACTACCCAGGAAGGGAAAGGAGGGCTTTGTAAAGCAGGGGAAAAGAATGGCTGGAGATGGCTTTGTTAGGCGGTGGTAGTAACCAATCCTTAACCCCACCTACACATCCTTTGTGGAGGGGGCCGAGTTTGAAGACTTGGGGGGGGGGGGGGGTCTCATCCCTGGCACAGGTGATTGAGCCAGTTAATAAACTCCTCAGTGTCAAGACACAGGGTACGGAATATTGCCCCGAAATGCTGAAGGCTCTGGACATTGTTGGACTGTTTTGGTTGACGTGCCTCTTCAGTCTCGAGTGGCATCAAGGAGAGTATCTATGTAATGGCAAACCACCCATTTTCAAAAAGAGGGACCAGAGGCTATGCTCCATTTATCATGGTATCACAGACAGCTTATGCTATGGCTCTATTCGCTTCTTCAGACTGTGACCTTCAGCACCTTGAAAGTCTGAGGTTTATCTTCCAGTACACGGTGGAGTGCTCTCTCTTGGGAGTGAGTTTTCAAGTTCAATATCCCGGAGTCTTGCTAACCAGTGAGGGTAAAATGGAAATGTGAGATTGACAGGCCAATTCGTGGAGCATCAGCAGTAATGTGGGCATTGTACCAGACTGTCGTGGTGAGAAAGGAGTTGGGCCGAAAGGCAAAGTGAGCGATTTACCAGTTGGTCTATGTTCCAACCATCACCTATGGTAATGATCTTTGGGTAGTGATCAAAAGAATGAGGTCACGAATATGAGTGGCTAAAATTTCCTTTGGCTATAGGATGGCTGGGTTCAACCTTAAAAATTAGGTAAGAAGCTCGGTCTTCTGGGGAGAGCTCGGAGTAGACCCGCTGCTCCTTCGGGTCAAAAGGAGCCAAATGAAGTGGCCCGGATATTTGATTAGGATGCCTCCTCTGCGCCTTCTTTTGAAGGTTTTTCAGGATGGTCTACTGGTAGGGGACCCAGGACATGCTGGAAAAGTAAATACTCTGGACGACTTTGCTTAGCCTGCTGCCACAGTGGCCCCGGATAATTGGTGAAGATACAACCCAGTATAGTGAGCTGAATATGTGAGGATATCCATGTTGGCTTAGGGGTGAACAACTTAACAGATACAAATTGAACAAAATTCAAGGATCTTGGTCTCTCTATAGCTAACGAAGCGATTATGTATGGTGCTGGGCCCAGTGATGAGTAAATGAATTGCATACCTGCTCTCCATGGGGTTCATTGTCAAAGGAGGAGGTTTGACCAATCTCAGTCCCCAGCGATGGGGCCTGCGTCTGCACCATTGCCTCATCTTCCTCTTCCATATCTGATTCTGGCTGTGCCAAGGGAGGCGTCTGCTGTGGAGCAATGTCCTCCATACCACTTACATCTAGACGGGAAAAAGAGAGGCACAAATATTATCAGCTTGCAATTGCCTACAGGGCTGAATGTAAAAAAGGAAGAGAGAGCAAGGCCAATCATGTTTCAATGTGAAAAGACCAAGTGTAAGTTATCTACACCCATGTATCTGTGTCCGTATTGTATGTTTTATGCATGTGCAGGTTACTTTTTTACCTTAATTATTAAAACACAAATCGAACAGTCATAGGACATGATCAGAAGACTTAACTTGTAGGAGCCAATTCTTCATTTACATTTTTTTGCATTGTATTTGTGTGCATGTGCTTAATGGCGTTTAGTTTGTTTGTTTCTGCTTCTCCAACGACAGTGCAGACAGGCAGGGTAGGAAAAATGTATAGCTTATACAGTGGTGAGGACCCTTCTTGTATCATGATGAGGTGGCCTGGTTATGTTATGAAGCAGTGCTGTTCTTAATTTAATAACTTGTTTGATTGATAGCATGAAACATCCATCATAATGACAAATGCCATGGTGATAATATTGTTAATGCAATAGAAGAAAGGTAAAACAGAAAATCCCCCCCTGAACCCAAGTTGTTTTCAGTAGGATTTACCTGTCCTCCAAGCAATAAAACAAAAATAACTGTTATTTTGATGATCTAGGCTTATCCTTAAATCTGATCAATCTGAGAACAGCCTGGCATTTTTTTTAATCTGTGATCTTTTGATTTGCGAATGGACACATCCTTGTTTTGCAGAAAATGAGTTTACGATGTTATATCTAAACACATGGCCTTATCATCTAGTTGTGGAATATAATTCATTCTCGTATATTTTATATATAAAGTATAGATCACCGAGTGCTGAGTACACAAGAGCCTCAACCCACCACTAATGGTGCGTGTTCTTGGCATCCTGAGCCATTTCTAACCAAGCCCCTCAACCCATACACCAAAAAAGAATGAACAAAACCAAGTGAATGGTGGACTTTCTAACACAGAAAAGTGCTAAAGAGCCAAAGCACCATGAGGAGAGAGTACGTTGTAAACAGAGCGTTCTTAGGCTGGTGTGAGCTAAAAAGTGACCAAATACCAAACACTTAATTTTGTGTTGACTTGCTTGTGTAATGTGCAATTTTTTTACCCAAGCATCACACAAGTTCAAGTTTGTATGATGGCTGATTTGTTTACGTTGTGATTGCACTATTCAGATGACAGTAACTGCAGAAGCAGACTCCTTAATTGTATACTTAAATTTTTCTGACATTGGTACATTCACATAAACCGCAAAATTCCTAAATCGACATGACAATGTTGTTAGGTGATAAGAGTGCAACAGTGAAAATGAAGCTGGCTGATCCCAATGTGAACTAATAAAGTGCAACCTTTTCTTTCTGTCAGAATGTATGTGAGCATTAATAACTGATTCTTATGTAAAGGAAAATATTTGAAGCACTCTGGATGAATCCATTCATGGGATTTTTGTAGTGTAATTATACAGATTGGTGAGTCCAAACAGGTAAAGTTTCCATCACTCAGAGCAAATAGTACGAATTTTGAGGAAGGGTTTTGTCTCGCTCGGTAAAAAAATCCACACACAATCGTACTCTATCCTGTCAGACTTGCATAAAGATCATCCAACAACTCGATAAAGCAAACAGTCGTTAATTTGTCCCTATGTGTGTATTACAAATGGGTTGATCCAACATTAACATTAGTTACCACATCAATATACTTTCTAATTAGCATGTGTATATCTAGGCTAACCACAACACAAGTTGTTTGCAGTTTATCATACAAACCTCAAACTGATCTATCAGTATTCCACGGCGTTTACCAAGCCGTCATCTTTTAATTACTTTACCACTGATTGGCTATTCATAACGAAAAAGGATGCCCACGCAGGAAGGTATTGTGAGATTTGAAATGTCCAGCGATGTTAATTTATGTTTAGTATTTCTTGTAGCATTTATTTAGTCAAATCAATGCCTTCAACGACTAGCAATAAAGTATGAGGATCAACGGTTATCCCAATTCATACGGCCAAAATTCAATCCCTACCCCTTGTGATTTTGTTTCGATGGGCAAGTCGAAAAGTAAAGGATGTGCTAGGGCCAAGGGGTGAAAATAAGCAGTTGGGATTGGGCCTTGGCATTTGCAAGTGCATTTTGCTGCAATTTGACTGATACTTAGATATGACTGACACTGCACAGCTGATGGCATGTCTATTAACGATTCAACTGCTAAGGAGGCTCTATTCACCCATTTACCATTGAAGAAGAGGACAAGAGGTGAGGTAATTTACTAGTTTAAAAGTTATGTGCACAACAACAGCATTGGCCTTCATAAACTGGTAGCAATCGTCACAGACGGGGCACCAGCAATGCAATGGGTGCGTTTGAGCTTCTTTGCACTGTGATCCCAATTTCCCAAATGTTTAAACTCTGTGAGATCCATTAGTAAGCCCTGTCTAGTAAAGCAGCAAACTTGTTCGATGTTATTCCACTTGTCATTCTGAGTGTTACTTTGACTCAGGCAAAAGGACTTCAGCACTCCTTGTTTAAATATTTATTAGATCATTTCTTGATGCTGCATATAGTGACATGATTCCCCATGCTGGCAAAAGGTGGTTAAGGCGGGGGAAGTACTGCTTTACAATTTAAAGTTGACGTGGAAATAATTGTCAGTCTGAAATAGTTAGTTATATATTGCTATATTTTTTACAAAAGGATATGATCTGTGTTGTATGTTTGAAAAGGTAAAGTGAAACAGTATTGTACATTATGGGCTTAGGCCTGCAATTGAGTGACTCAATTAAGGTTATAAGTGATCGGTAATTTGAATAAGGAAAATCAACTTCACACGTCTAAACCGACCAAACCATTTGATTCTTGAGCAGGGTATAAAATGCTCTCCAGACCAGACAGACATGACAGTTATCTTCATCAGATAACAAGCAATGGTTTGAGGTTTTCTGCCTGAGAACAAGGTTTTCCATTTGGGTCTGGACAGACCCCATAGAATGCCAGGAAAGTAGGAAGAAGACGCTTCTTTATTTCAAGGGAGATTGGCTCTCTGGTGGAATCAATTTACCTCTGTCCCAAAAACCAAATCTGAATTTTCCAAGGTTGTTCAACAGTATCTAAACAATAATCGAAGAAGACCATTGAGAATGATGACAATTTAAGTATATTATGTTTGTAATTACATTAGTTTATTAAATGTATCATTGTGTTTTTTGGTTTAGAAGATTACTCTTTTTTTCCAGTTAGTATGCATACTGTTTGGTACAAAAACATTCGTAACATGGAGACATAGACCTTGCATAACTTACAAGAACATCTACAAGTTTACAAAAAAAACACATGAATTTAGTCAAAGCTCTATACAATACATGTGGACACCTATCTTTGCCTGCCCTCAAACCTCTGTCAAGGAACACACCCCAATTGACCGTTTGATAAAAGCACTCAACAAAACAGAACTTTGCAATCAATCTATCAAGGGGGGAAGATCAAACCTGTCGAGATCCGAAATGATTGCGCAACTTAATCAACCACGTGATCTGCGTCAAAAGGCCGTGTTCCATCCAAAACTTTGGACAACCTGCTAATAAGGGTCACAATCTTTTTCTCATGAAACCATCTACGGACTTTGAATTCCCTGCTGCAAGGCAGCAAACCACTCGTCAGAGTAACTTCCGTTCTCTTTATACATTGCATTCGGTGTTTAACTTTTGTAATTAGCTTCCTTATACTGCTTTGTTTAGAGATCCACACCTGACTTGCAAGCATAAGATAATCACTATAATTCATTCAGTGCACCTGTACATATTTGCCTAGAATTCCAAATAAATTGTAGTTTATTTGAACCCCTTCCTTTTGCATTTGATTTCATACCATACTTGTGTTAATATTGAACAAATAATATTTTAATTAGAAATTAAAATATAGCATATACAAAGATCAGACCTTGTTTCCCATCGAGCCATGAAATAAGCTAAAGTCCCTGGTTGGTGTTCCCTCAATTCTTTGAGTCGTTTAGTCAAATGTATCAATAATAATAGTACTTAATTAATCAATGAATGAATCAATCAATCAATCAATCAAAATGTATTTAGCGTTTATTAAATACCTTTATGCATATTAAACGTAGTAAGACCCAGTTCCACTACATTGGTGTATAAATATTTTCTACCAATTGAATGATATTACCGTAGGTATTTTGAATTAAATTTGCACTAGAGTACTGTTAAATATTGAATGTCAGTTCTTCTGACTGTACAATGTTCAAAAATGTAAGGAACACTTTTTAAATGAGAGTATTGCGTCAAGTCAGTTAAAACGTTGGGATGTTGCTCTGGTCAGTTAAGTAGAAGAGGGGGTTGTTAATCAGTTTCAGATGCTTTGTTGTAACTGAAATTAACGCCAGATGCAGCAGAGGAGAAACAATGAGGTTACCCCCACAATAAAAATGGTTTTCCAGGTGGAGACTACTGCATTTTTTTCGGATTTTTTTTCTCCACTCGTTTCGCAATTGGTTACAGCCAGTGTCAATCCTAGAACCACGAGGCAATACCTGGACCCTACAGAGGTCGCACAGGCATCCAGCTCCTCTAGGATGGCGTCTCAACCACAGGGTTTGCTGTGTTTCCCAGCAGTCTCAAGAGCATGGAGGAGACAGGCAGTTACTCTTGGAGAGCTGGACAGGGCTTTAGAAGGTCCTTAACCCATCAGCAAGACCTGTATATGCTCCTTTCCATAAGGATGAACAGGATAAGCACTGCCAGATACTAAATAGCCTCCAGCAATCCACTGGTGTGAAAATCTCTGACAGATCAAAAACAGACTTCATGAGGGTGGCCCAAGGGCCTGACATGCTCTAGTGGGCCCTGTACTCACTGCCCGGCACCGTGGAGCTCGATTGGGCTTTGTTATAGAATACAAGCATTGGCAGGTCCTTGACTATGGCTTTGTGCTTTTCACCGATGAGAGCTGGTTCACCCTGAGCACGTGACAGACGTGAAAGGGTCTAGAGAAGCCGTGGAGAACATTATGCTGCCTGTAACATTGGCAGCATGACTGGTTTGGAGGTGGGTCAGTGATGATCTAGGGGAGGCATATCCACCGGGGGGACGTAAAGACCTTAACAGGCTAGACATCAGCACCCAAACTGACATTTGGTATCGGGATGAAATCCTTGAACCCATTGTCGAACCCTACCTGGGGTGCAGCGGTTCCTGGGTTCCTCCTGGTGCACGACAATCCCCAGCCTGTTGTGGCGAGTGTATGCAGGCAGTTCCTAGAGGTTGAAGGAATTGATACCATTGACTGGCCCTCACGCTCACCTGACATAAATCCAATAAGACACCTTTTGGACATTATGTTTCAATCCGACGCCACCAGGTTGCACCTTAAACTGTCTAGGAGCTCAGTGATGCCCTGGTCCAGATCTGGGATAGATAACCAAGGCCACCATCCTTCGTCTCATTACGAGCATTGCCCAACATTATTAGGAATGTATACAGGCACGTTGAGACAATACACAGAGCTGAGTACCATTTTGAGTTGTTGCAATGGAATTTCAGCAAAATGGAGAAGTCTGCCGCATCGTATTTTCACTTTGATTTTCGGCGTGTCTTTGAATTCACCCCTTTGTAGGTTGATCACTTTCACCTCCATCAAACGAAGTGGCATACTTTTGTTCCTAACACATTACCCAGTTCATATTAGTATAGATATCCGGCATGATTTCTTCACCTCGTTGAGATATGTCTTTTCTAAATATGTTCCTTTAATTTTTTTGGAGCAGTGTACTGTTTGTATGATTAAGTGAACACTTTACTTGTTGTCATAATGAAATAAATTGGCTTGTGAATGACAGATAACAATATAAAGAAAGTGAAAGTGGAACTTCAGTTGTGGGCTTGATTACATTTTTGCAAGTGGAAGAGCTTGCTTTGCATTTTGACTTGAGGTGTGGTCTTTGGTTTGAAAAGGTTTGTGACCATTCATCTGGCAGTATAGGCCTAGGGCTAAACCCTCACGTTGAACTTATTGCTCTAGACGCAGTGCAAATAGCTATTGGGCAACCTATAAGGAGCTGATAGGAAATCAAAAAAAGGTCAAATTAATATCCATGATGCGAGCCATCAATGAATAATACAAAAGCTTTCTATATAATTCCCTTAACATTTTCTATCATCTATCTTTCAGAGTATTTGAGTGTTTTGAAAAGCGCTTTATAAATATAATGTATTATTATTATTATCTAGGTCATGCTCTCAAATAACAAGAGTAACAGAAAGATAATTCTTTCATTATTTCAACTGTTCCTCACAAGCTAACTTTCTTACTCCAAAATAGAAGGCGTTTCCATTTTTCTGGTTTTCAGGTGTGGGAATAAAATGCAGTATAAAGACAGCACGTTAAACTTCACTCCAATACAAAACTCAGAGCAGGTTAGACAGGTATATTTAATTGCTTATCTGACAATTAGGCTTTGGCAGTGTGGCTGTCACCAGTTAGTAGGGTTAATAAAAAAAAGTATGTTTAATCAATCACGATTTTCATTCAAGTGATTAGAAAAAAATTCTTAAAAACCAGAGATTGGTATTTAAATCAATGCCTTTAAACCAACTCTGAATGCATGTAGATGTCACCAATCGTTATAGGCGTTTAGGTACCTTGAGCTGAATATTTCCGTAGATTTGTATGAGATACAGCGAAAGTGCATTAATTCCAACGTATAGCAGTCTATGTATATGCAGCAGAGAGCAGGCAGCTTTTGGCTGCATGCCCTGCGTTGCATGTGTCGGATATTTTCTTGTGCTGTGAAATAAATGGAAATTAATGAACCACCAGAGACAAACATAATTATTGTGTTATGGTCGAATTTTTTCATACTATTTGGTTAGTACATTTTTATGGATATGAATTGTATGGCGTCATACGGCTATTGACTATTGTTTTGAGAAGATATGAAGGTTACGTTCACAGGTTTGAGTTCAAAAACTAGGTTAGTAAAATGTTAAATCATATATTACAGCTATATAACAACTAGGTAAAACTTGAATCCACAATGTCCAAAGCGTATAGCTACGTTAGCAAACAAAGCAACCAATCTATATTGTTAAAAATACTAAATGCCTAAGCACACAATATATACCATACAGAACTAGTTAAAGATGACAAACGCAACACTTTGTAGTGAAACCTAAAATGTTGGAATCTATTGAACCATGTAAAGCTCTAAATTGTATTCACTTACAGTTATTATATTAGCTAATGAGCAAAATTCAAATTCCAGAACGCAAGAGATAAATATGGGGTGTATTATACTCATACATATTTGGGTTTTCAGATATCAAATATTGTTGAGGTTAATATAAGAGTAATATCCACATAAAATATCGGAATATTGATTTTAGCCAATATCGTGCAGCCCTACTACCTCAACTTTATAATGTGCTTTATAGCCTTTTGACCGGATGGATATGATGCTGCTTCAATCCTGTAAAACCAAGTTTTACTTCAATTTTTTAAAACAAACAAAGCACTTCTCATAAAATATCTTATTTCTGTATATAAATAGCACTGATAAAAAAAGCTTATAGAGGAAGGCTGTCTGAGGTGAGATGGATCCACTTAAATCAGTTTAGGATACAACATACACAAGGCAAGTGTCAGGCATCATTCTAGTAAGGTCTTCTTACGGTGGCCCTGAGAGTCCAAACGCACAGCAACTTAAGAAAACACATGCACATTGATAAAACACAAGCTAATTAAGAAAACACTTACATCAATTTGACAACACATTAGCAATATTTAGAAAATGTGGCGCAAATTCAGACAACACTACAGAAATGCACTGAAAATACAAAAACACATCAGATTACAGAAACTCGCTGCGAGTACAGAAAACATATGACAGAAATGCAGTGTAAATCCGGACAACACAACGGAGGTCTTTTGTTCTTGTGTTACCCACATTTAGGTGTCCTCCGGAAACATTTCACTTGTGTTGCCTGTATTTGCAGCGCTTTTCTGTAATGTGTTGTTTTTACATTTGCAGTGCAAATGCATTTTATTGTCTGAATTTGCAGTGCTTTTTTTTTTTATTCACCACATGTGTTGTCAAATTGATGCAGATGATTTAAAAAAAAAAGTGTTTTGTCTATATATGCATGTATTTTCTGAAGGTGCAGTGTGTTGGCCTCTCAGGGCCACTGTATCTTGCTCTGTACCCATGTTTGGACAGTAAGGGGGGAGTGTGTAGCCTACATCTCTACTCCGTGGCCCAAATTAACACACTAATCCCCTAACTCCTGCACTACATCTCTGAGACTTTAAGGCTAAGATCCACAACTGCTGATGCCTATTCATAAGTCCATTCAGATTGAAGGGACAATTCACAAAATAATTTCTACTACAGTCTCATATTTGGCACACACAAGCCTTTCCTTTCTAATGCAAGTCAAGTAGCAAGGTGCCAACGCAATAATAACAGGGATTTTACAACTAATATGATCATTTCCACTCATTTTCTCTACAGCAGTTTTTTTCAGATAATCTGGACTACTACTCAGGGAGCGCAATAATTTATCTTGTTTAGTTTGTCTAAATCTGTTCAGTGTCTAGAATACCTATGGGGGACCTCCTAAGGCTAGTATTTGGAGGCAGACAGCCTCTCATGCCCAAATTATGCCAATAAACAACTTGACATGGCCTAACTGGACACAATTCAAGCAGGGCAAATGTTCAACTGCAACAATCAAGATACTAACCATCTAGGACAAAGTGCACAGAACATTTTTCAGTATTATCACTTGTCCAATATGATATTAATCTTCAATAACAAGGGTCCAAATGTAAAATACCTGAAATTGTCCCACCACTTTTCATACTAGTGCAAAATTGACTGTTAATCCATACTTTTTTTACATAATTGTCTACACAAGAAACTAATTCTGTCTTGGCAGAGTGATGATTGTAGGATAGACTAAATTCAAATAATTTTGTCAGTAAGTAGCAAGCCAAAGCATATGTAAAACACTTAACTTTCTGCACCTGAGACCGGAGACAACTAAAAGCATAACACATCACTCGTTTATGCTGAAGCAGGC
This sequence comes from Galaxias rostratus, assembly GCA_036024795.1. Lineage (NCBI taxonomy): Eukaryota > Metazoa > Chordata > Actinopteri > Galaxiiformes > Galaxiidae > Galaxias > Galaxias rostratus. The sequence continues at coordinate 1,598 of JAVQJS010111854.1, read as the reverse complement.
AAAATTGACCAATAGACATTCTCAGAATAACGTTTTTCTTAGTTTGCACAAGTCTGCAATTTAACTTTATTTAACACAGATTAACAATAGCTGTATACAAATGACTGAAAACCCCGCTGTTGTGACAAAACTCACTTTTATAAACACGTCACCGTGCCCTCCGTTTTAATACACCAACAAAACTAGCAATTTTTTATTAATAAAGAACTGGCAGACTAGTAATAAATCAGGTGTCCTGAACACAGCGGACATAAAGACGAATCCTTTTAAGAAAGAGCTTGAAAAGTTGCCCATGCTCGTGCCGCGCGTAAGGTTTCCCCAACCGGCAAATGGCTTCTCGGGACGACGGAAGGCGAAGGAGGACAGCGATATATGATCACAGAAAAGAAACTAGGTGAACGAGACGCAAAGGCATGGACAGACTAGTACATTTATCGGGTTAGATAAGTAAAGTTAAGTTTACTTGGCCTTAGCTTTATTCACTTACGTTTGTCTACTTTAGAACTAACCAGACTGTCGGGGCTACGACCCGCCGAAATGTTTGAAAACTAAAATGTACATTAAAACTACAAAAATAAACTTTTTTCGCAAATACCCTCCCTATATAACACGAATAGTTACCTTGGTAAAAGCTGATTTTACAGTTTGGGTCGATGTGATTTCTGTTTCTTAGCCCGCTCACCTCCGCCATCTTGGACTGCTCTGGTGCAAACGACATTGGTTGGTTGACGTCATGCAACCTAATTTTCCTCTCTTGACTTGCTCAGGTTTAGATACGATAGACAGACGAGATAATCAGCTGTGATCAGTGCTGTCATGCAAATATACAGCTTACAATCTACACACACATAAAAAGTGTATACAGTGTAAATCATACATGTAAGTAGGCTACCAATTGAAATATCCTAGACTCCGTGGTATAATTAATAACTTTATCAAGGAATTTCAGGATCAAAGTATCTAGCTCCATTGAAGCTCTTTGAGTGTTATACAGCTAATGGATAAGAATATGGAATGGTGGTAATGGTATAGCATGTGACATAATAATGAGAACAGAAATAAGGAGAATTCCACACCAGGTACGTTTCCTTCCTCTAGTTTCTATAAAAAAGAAGCTGGTCAAATTTTTTGAAATAAGTATTTTCTGTATTTCCTGAATAAGTGATCAATTGCTTGAACTACCCTTACCCAAACAAGTTGTTTATTAATGTGTGCTACTAGTAGGCTATACTTTTTTAAATAAACAAACAAAAAGAGAAAAAAATTTCCATTTACAATAAATACTTATCATATACCTAACTTGATTTATTGTTAAGTCTACTTGGCTTACATAACAGCTTACATTTAGGAGAGCCTACACTAAGGACCATGGTTGTAGTTTGTGTTTGTTTTGTTCTTTTCTGAACTGGGAAGTTGATTGGAATTTTCAATGTGATTTTCTTATATTTTGGTATCGCATACAACATTTGTTTGAACATTTTATATTTTTAAAGAAAAAAAAACAATTGTTTTCCATCATTTTTTTTGTCCACTAGTAGTGTACATGATACACATGTGAAGTCCACTAAAAGGATATAGGCATATCTAAAGTTTAAGTT
>JAVQJS010111806.1:0-12598 GCA_036024795.1 Galaxias rostratus | reverse complement strand
TCAGTATATTTTCATTGACCAGAATAAAGCATTACAGCAAAATCAACCCCCCCCCCCCCTCCCCCTCCATCAAACACAATAACAGACATACATGTCACAAGAAAACATACCCACATACACACACATCATAAGTCAGAAAGTAACTATCCGTCAGTAAAAATAAAAAAGCATAGAAAAGGCAGAACAGTGTATACTGTATGGGCACAGAGCTTGTGATTGGCCTTAACTAATACAGCTGCTCTGAAATACAACTCTGGTGTGTTTTCCCAACAGTGACCAGTCAGAAACAGCAATATAGATTCGATAAGATCAATGGTTGCATAATTTACAATTAAACTGAATTAAAGAACTGAATTGTTACAAGCTCAACATTAATCACATGAATGGATTCCACCAACTAGCAAATAACCCCTCTAAATGCTGACTTGCAGCATAAATTTGTAAACAGCAATTCACATGATTGAATGTTTCACAAAAATGTTTTCAATAAAAACATATATAGCTTCCCAAGCAGACTTTAACCTTTTCATATTACAAATTTGGTATAAAAAATAATCCTAAAAACTTAATACCACACACTTATTAGAGGTGGTAAGGGTTTAAAGAGAGTATAGAGAATGTCGACTAAACAAAAAAGAGTTATAAGAATGCTGCTTAAACCCCAAAAAAACAAGTACCTCCCTGCGCTTAAAAAGATTACAACCGCTCGTAAACAATAGGGATACACATCATTGTGCAAAGTGCAGTAACAAATCCTCATCGCTAACCATTTGAGCAGCCAAAACCAGATCCAGAAAAAACCCTAGGGCTAAAACTGAAACAGTCGATTTGGTCAATTGATTAATAGCACCACCTACTGGCATTTGAGTCAATGCACTGCGAAGAAAAAATTGTGTTAGTAAAGCCAATACACTAGCTTAACATCATTCAAATAATAACTCATGCATCACCATTATTTAAAGAAAAACTTCAAACAAAATATTTGGGTTGAGACTCGGGTCAGTTAGATCAGGTTGGGTTAAAAGAGCTGACACAAAATCTATACCCAAGTAGTATACACTGTTTCACGTTCAGTTGAATCCAACAGGAAACCATACACACACATGCAAACATACAGACACATTTAAGTTTAAGTAGACTTTGATTCATAAACTACAATCATCCACCAGGCAAAATAGATTTAGATGGCGTTTACTAACACTGTGACCCTTTCTGTAGCACGCCATTCAACACACATCCCTTCACTAAGATCATCAGTACCTACTTTATGAGGTGTGTTGACAGCCAAAAAAGAATACGCAAAAAATTATTTATATCTATTTTCACTTTAGGATTTGAAGCACTCTTATATGCAGCATTCATACATGCGGATTCTGGTGTTGATGATAGGCGAGGCATTTATCAAAACACAGATAAATCCAGGTTGTCCTCACTGTAGTTTGCTTGTAGTCTTTGTTGATGGGGCAGTAGCTGGGTAGAGGATTATCTAGAGTCAATATGAAACAACTGTTCTTCCCCTCTCCCACTGCCCTGCATTCATTCAGAGACTCCCAGGCTTGTAAAGCTATCACCAGCACTGGGGGTCTACATCATTCTAGCTCTGTCCAAACGGATAGGGTCCATGAATACCCTGTAAAAAAACAGGGACATTTATTTTACACATGCCAGCTTGACCTGAATTAAAAAGCATTTAAACATTAAACTTGCCCGGGTAATAACGCCCTAAACATACAGTGCACACACTATGCTAGATCTCTACCTCGTAAAGATAAGGCTTATTAAGACAAAAGAATTAAGATAAAAACCTCGAACGGTACAGATTTGGTTTATCCTGTAAAGTATAGATCTAGCCTAGTAGTCTTAATACACTTTCTTTAGAGAGGAGCTATCCCTTTGAAAGATATACAGGCTTTTTAAAAACAATTCTGACATAAATAAGTAAGCCTGTCCCTCTTAAAGAAAACAGAAAGCTGATGAGAAAGGAAATTAGTTCCCTATCAAATAATCAACAATAATATAAATGATATCTGAGCCAAATCATTTGGAGCAGATTCTATTTTGACTCTATACATTGTGAAATAAAATTCCATATTCATTGTGAAGCAATACATTTGCACCAATTTTGATTTGTCTGATTGGTCATTGGCAGCAAACAAATCAGCATATCATAGCATAGAATGTCTTCAATACCCTATTTCACGTACCTGACCATACGTGACGACCGATAGGTTGGCTTGGAGACCATTTGTCGCTCTATTTACAGAATTATGAGACAGTCCATTTTGATCTTGCTGGATGGGCTCCTGCATACCTCCCCAACCTCCACCACTAGGATCTTTGAAGTCCTCGTTGGTGCCATCGTGCTTGTTCTTCTGCGGCGAGGCGAAGGGATTAAAGTCGCCTTCCACGCTGCGATGAGGCTGGGTGTTGAACTCGGTCTCGAAGGATGAGAGCTGCTGTGTCACGCCCAGGAGGCCTCCCACCTCCACACTCAGAATCACCCAGATCACGTCTAAAGAGGGGGAATAACGGCACATGCCAAACGTGTTCACTTACTGGAAACAATACCCTTCTTCTAGTGTGGACTACGGAACAAGCAAATTTTGCTCCTTCTCTTAGTCTTTACCTTATTTCAGTTCACATGTGGTAAAACATAGGTTGCATTCACTATGTGAATCACAGCTGCAAACCCTTTATACATTTCTAGCATGGGATGTATTTTGCAATAGGTTTAAGGCCTCCTTACCGCCATAGAAGAGTCCAGTGGCTGTGCACATTCTCCATTGGCCCTGGTACATGGCCGGAGCTTTGGGACTGCGCATCTGCACACTGACATCGGATATCTCCTGGGGGTCTAGTGAACGCACCATCACCATGTTGACATGGCCAAACTGGTCTCCGCCGATGTACTTTAGACACACCCCCGGAGGCCAGGACTCTGCACCTAAAAGAGACAACACAAGCAAGTACATGCACGGATTAATACAAGTACACTACAAACTCTTCAAACAGACGTACACTATTGTAAGTCTTTAAATTTGTGTTATTAGAGCAAACAAAGGCTCTACACAGACAGACATGTATGACACACACCTGTGTTTTGTATCCTCCATGTTTTTGTGAATGGAGTGTCGGGGGGAACGGACTCTCCTTCCCCAATTGTAACATCTTCCACAAAGGACATAGATGGCGAATTGATATTGGGACTCTCAAAATCGTAATATGCCCCAATAGCTGCTTGAAGGTTCCTAATGCATCAATAAAAATAATTCAGTGTTATAATATATATATATATGTATCATTCCTCAGACCATCTATATAGCTTCATATACACTCAATCAAATAATTTAGAAATATCTATGATGAGTATGTATTTTCGTTTCAGAAATAACGCAAAAGCATACTGCAGAGTTGCTGAGGGCGAATTTTTCATCAGCTTCTGCTGGATCACGACCGATTACGTCACTCTGCATCATGGTAGCATTAGTGGCTGATGACTGAAGTTAAGAGTTGAGGTAATCTATCTATCAAACACCTCAAACTTTGAATATTATGTTAAGTAAAACAATTGAATTTGGTAATGTGCACTGTACACCGACAAAGCGTTTAATTAAACTGCATTTAAAAGCGAGCTGGCGAGACCATTTATTGCTGAATTTTTTAGCTTGCAGAACAAGGACTTTGGCTAACTACGTTAGCCTGGCTGCAACTGCAGTATCGGAATGAACTGCATGAGTTAATAACGTGACAAACGACGCTGAGTAGGTAAAGAGTAGATGGTAGGTTGCAACACAGTTGTGTGCAATCGGACAGGCAATTAAGGCTGAGAACACAAGTAGTCTGACATTTTCTAGTAAATAACGTCGGTATACTTCTTAATTAGTGAAACGATTGCTACATGCTGGCCTAAGGCCCATATCCTCGGACTCACCAGTTGGTCATGTCAAGGAAGAAAGCGCAGCCAGCGGGGTTGAGTTGGAACCCCAGCAGTCTTTGAAACTCTGAGATAAGTACGTCCTTATCCGTGGTGCCCATGCAGCTAAATTTCTGCATGAGCTCTGAGTCCACGTCCATGTCCATGCCCTCCATGGCAGGTGTCCCGTGGCAAAGACGGGGACTTCTATCCTACTTTAGTCCGAGGCCTTGCCCAGCCATAACAACCGTTCTACAACAACAACCCTAATACGCATGGCAGGAGACAACGTTTGACGTTACTACATATGCGTCATGATCTGGGTTCACGTCATCTGTTGCTATTCCAAATACACATTTAGATTGGGTTATAAATAAACTGACAAAATCTAGCATTGCCCAATTGAAACACTTAATACTCAGGAGGAATGAACCCGTTTTACGTAGTGGCCTGAACTTGCACTCGCGAGCAATAAAAACCGGTTTATTACGGGGGGTATACATGACATTATTGTATGAACGTTTTTTTTTTGTTATTATGCTATACATGCCATGGATACACAGAGGTTATAGAAAACAAATTAAAGCGTCATGAAACTGAAGGGGTATTGTAATCATTTACAGCAACAAACAACACATCAAAACTCTTAAGATGTATTTGTTAACTAATATAATATACACTGCATTTTGACGGAACCTCTCATTTTTGCTGTAAAATTTACATATTAAGTGAACACCTTTTCCGTTTCTTAAATATTATCTTTATTACCAAAAAAACGCCCAAATATAATGATAAAGAAATTACACTGTGCAGCACACATTATTATCTTATGGATTCATATAGAAAGGTTTAGCTTTAATTGCTTTCCTTTCCCATCAGTTGTGTTGCATGCGGAACTGTTAACAGCTAGACTTAAATTAGGGAAACTTTATCCTGAACACCGGAAGTGCGCCCTCCGTGTTGAGACCATCGCGGGGAATCATGCCGAAGTAAGCTATGTTTTAATTTTCAATTCTGCTAAATCCTACCACAACGGACGCCTAGGATGAATCCCGATGTTTAATAATTTAATTAATGAAGGCAATTTCAAATGTTTGTCCCAATCATTTTTGCGTCCGCTGCTACAATTGTCTCGTCGATATTTGGGTTCAGTTTACTTGCTGGACAGTGGACGTGATAAGAAAACTTAGCCTTTGCAGTAAATGCTTTAGCTGGAATTCCAATTTTAGTGATACAGCTGTTGCTATATAAGCATTATATTGGCAGTTCTATTAGTAAAATGTGAAATATGTGCGACGCTCCTGACAATTAAACAAGTCACGTTCTTCAATTGTCAATATATGGTCTAATTAGCAAGCATGATTTTCCATTCTGTTGCTTTGTCTCATCCCTACAGATTTTACTGCGACTACTGTGATACGTACCTTACCCATGACTCGGTAAATGCTTTTCAGTATCAGATATCGCAGAAACCAATGCAACTTATTTTCGTGTAAAGCATGTTTAAAGCGGTAGCCTGATATGAACCTTAACTTTGCTTGTCTATGTTTCTCCCCAACAGCCATCCGTGAGAAAGACTCATTGTAGTGGTAGAAAACATAAAGAGAATGTTAAAGACTACTACCAGAAATGGATGGAGGAGCAGGCTCAGAGTCTGATTGATAAAACGAGTAAGTGACTTTGCAAGTATACAGTCAGGGACCATTAACAAAAATACATCTGCCTGAGGTGCCCATTTGTTCAGTCTATTATTAACAGATAAGTGGTTTATGTGGTGGTGGACATTTTACTTTTTTGATGTATGTGAGTTGCATTATGTACAATGCATTTGTAAACTAAATCTGGTAGGGCTGTAGAATGTGTTTATTTTTGTAAGGCAATGATTATTGTAATGTATAATGTTGTGCTGAGCTGGAGACCGTATTGTGCTAAACCCTTTTTTCTTTCTTAATAGCGGCCGCATTCCAACAAGGAAAGATTCCTCCAACGCCTTTCCCTGGGGCCCCTCCCCCTGGTAAGTCAACAGGCCTTTGGCCCTGTCCCCCCTCTTTATGATTAAAATTAGAAACTCAATGAATGACCTGAGTGGGCATTCACTGTGGAAATTATCAGTGGCAACAAATAGTGTTTGAACATCCAATTCCGATTGGACAGTTTGTCCTAATATTTGCCCGTATACCCATAGGCGGTCCCCCAAGGCCAGGAATGCTGCCAACGCCTCCCATGGGAGGTCCCCCTATGATGCCCATGATGGGCCCTCCACCCCACGGAATGATGGGACCCGGTGGACCTGGTGAGATGTTGGATGATGCTCTTCTTTTACTGCAGACTGAAAATCTGTACATCAATTGCACTCAAAACCCTTTTAGATTTCCACTTGAGGTCATGCACAAATGCAATAATTTGATGTGGTGATTCATTATCCCTAAGGACTATCAAGAAAATGTTGCAGAAACATGTCTAATGGAAAATGTTTTGTAACTTGTTACTTATTTAGTTTGATTTGTTTTCTTAGTTCTTAATTTCTTCATAATGTTGTCGTCTTAATAGAGCGAATGTTTGTTTTTTTCTGTCTCAGGACCAGGTATGCGGCCCCCCATGGGAGGCCACCAGATGATGATGCCAGGACCTCACATGATGCGTCCTCCTCGACCTATGATGATGCCAGTGAGGCCTGGTATGATGCGACCCGACAGATAGGACTGAAATCCAGCAGAATCACCGTGCTGTTTTCTGCCACGAACATTGGTCATCTTTTGAGGATACTTCTACTGAACTGCACAGTTTTTTGGTTTTTTTTATGACCGTATAATAATTTTGGACACCCTGCCCTTGTTGTGGTTATATTATCTATTACATCTGATTTAGTCAAGGTATGTATGCTGTTTATTGCAAAATAACAAATGGTGTAGATTATTCTGTCCTCCTTTTAACTGTTTTTTTATGTTTTCTAAAGTAGATTCTGGTTTAGTTGTTGGCAGGAGCTGAAATAAACTGTCGTTATGTGACTGTTTTCAGCATTCACATCGGAAAGAAGTAGATTCATTTTTATGATAACGTATTACTTTTTAATTGTACTGACTCAACTGAACTGTTTTGAGAAATAAATTGAGTGAACTCAGACAAGCTTGTTTCTTGCATTGGAAAACCTTCAAGAGTTTATTTTTTCCTGGGTAGTTTAATGCTTTCAGATGTGCCCAGAAGGGGGTGATAAAGAATCGGGAAACAGACTTCATTATACACTACTGAGATTTTTGTGTAAGTGTAAAAGCAGTGTCGTATTTCAATTGAATATAGACATTATCGGCAATATGTCATCAACATTGCTTTGTCTAGGCTGAACCTTCTTGGGTGGTGGATGGGGGGGGACAAACCAACAGTGGCTTACTTTTAGAGAGATCTGTAGAAGTGTTTTAGATCACACTATGCCTAGAAATTCCTCTGTCAGGTTGCAAGTCCATTGTTAATATTAAAGTAATGAAGTCAGAATCGTTCTGAAGTAAAATACATTCATACAAGTTGACAACAGAGTCTAGATGTTTGTTTGAATTCAATAAATGTTTTGAATATATTTAAGACATGTTTTACCTCATTATGAAATTTTGTTTCCATCTGTCTTGTAACAATGGCACTATAAGACTGGAATTATATATATATACCTTTTGATGTGAACTTCCGGCATTTGAAATAGGCATACACATCCAACTATACTTCTTTCTTCTTTCATACATTTTTAACAAGAATCCTTTCAAGAAAAAGTTATTTTTAACTTTGGAAAATGTAATGTGTATGGTCAGGCGAGGTTAACATCAGTGTTATTATTGTGCCTTTAATTACGAGATGTTTAGGTAAGTAGGTATAGTAAATGGAGCTTTGATTAGCACAATGACCAATGGCAGTAGTTTTAGCAAGCATGGCTAAAACTGATAATTTTGCAGTGGTCCCATACTAGTTTTTTTGGACCTGTATATTAATGGTCATGTTAAATAAAGTAATTGAACTTTCTTGGTAGCCTAGACTATATAGAGGGGGTACTGTGTGGTCATTCTAGATAGGATGCATTAAAGGCTGTTTAATTTAGGTGCATTTTTCGTTTAGAAGTCTCGGGGCTAAGAACGTCCGCATTGCACTGACATGAAAAAGATCATAACACACTTTTAACGCTTATGTTGAACCTATGTTGATGATCAGCTGAAAGTATAAGGGTCCTTTATGAATATTCAATTTAGGCATGGAGTACTATCCGAAGGGATTGTTGTGAACTGGCAGGGATGTGTTTGATATTGTTATGCAATTGTTGTTAAAGGATGCAAACAAAAATAGTAGAATTTATTCCGTTTTCACTATAATTTCACTTGTTTTAAGTGTCATAAATTATACAATAAAAAGGATTTAAAAAAGATTGTCTTTGATTGGTCACTGTAAAAAAAAAACATTTTGATACTGAGAACTCTCGAAAAACGAGTTGTTAAAAAGAATTTTTTTATCCATCAGTTCATTTAATCGTATCCTCACAATAAAACAATATTTAACGTTTCACTGATGAACTCATATACGAATCCAGTCATTGATAACATCTAACACAACTACTATTTTTCAACACAATGTTTGTGACAATCATAGGCAACTCAAGAAATTAATAAAATAAAAAATGTTTGAAATCCTTCTTATTCCCCCGTGCATGTTAATGCAATCATGTTGTGAATTTTAGCACTTTAGACAGGCAGTGGATGCACCTCCGTAGTTTTCTCTTCAGACCCACTTCTTCTCGTCAAGACTTGCAAGGAAAATGCATTAAGTTGGAAGAACGACTTCTTGCTGAATAACGATCATGTAAACGTCAAATTTGACAACTTCTGGTCACTACCAGCTACACAGTTAATAACACAATAATAAAAAGTGGTTATTATAAGGTTCTAAGTTATTATTGTTTTTATAAGGTCAGTTCAGTTCAATATGTACGTGTAGATGATTCATATATCTGACCACGATCTACAAGCGGTTTGCATTCATTAAAAGAAAATTGCACACTGGACTCAAACTGGTACATAACTGTCCAACTACTGCACCTAACCTCAAAGTTATGGAGACAGAGAAGGTGCTTTAGAAAAGGGCTGCAAGAGTCTGTTTGAGAATGCTATTGGGTGGGCTATTGATTACAGACAGAAGACAGATTGAAACTGTCAGACGGCAAAGACAGACATCGAGGTTTGGCAGAATCCTTTCAACACCCCCACTCGTCCTACCTCGTTCCCTCTCCTCCCTCTTCAACCCCTACCCACTGCCCAGATCCCAACACCACAGCCCTGTAATGTAATCCATTTAGTCATGGCTTTGAATCAATATCCATTTCCCTGAGCCTTTTGGAAAAGCATCTCGAATATGCCCGTCTGACACCGGCCACTTTTTGCCAGCCGGGGCTCCCTTGGGCTGGCACGGGCCAAGAAGGAATCCTAACGAGCCATCGTATTATAAAAAGAATCTGTGTATTCTGAGTGTGCATTGTTCTCATAAAATAAGTGGCGTCCTAAAAAACGTTTAAGTTAATGTTGCGTTGCATGGAAATGCATCTCACAATTATGAGTGAATGCCCTACCCAGTTAGCACGCCATTGCCATTGCGTTTGATTAAATTACAGCTGATTTGATTAGTTATGCATTCAAGTGGTCAATCGATCAACCAGTAAAATTAATCATTTTGAATCACAAACATATAGTCACATAAACAGAACTGTTCAAATGTGATAAACTATCATTTTGAGTTTAGTTTTTGCAATGCTATAATACTAATCTTTTTGGTTCCAGCCAGCTATCATTTTTGAGGAAATCTAAACCAATTCTCTGTCACCTGCCCTGCCATCTTTCACTTCTGTATGTATTGCGGTACTCTCAATTTCTAGACTTTGTTTAGTGTTTTGTGTTGCAGGCACTACACTGGGTATTTAGCATTTTCAACGTACATACGTTCATTTTAAATGCCATCATCATAATTTATGCTTGAATTTATACTTTTCACATGAACAGCATATCCCTATGGACTATCAATACATTATTGCCGTTGCAAGACAAAGATGATTGCAAGCTGGCTGAAAAAAAGTCTGAAGAGTCTGAAGAGCAAAAAAGGTTACAGTAATTGGCTTCTTTTAAGTGCTTCGCGAGAGTTTAGCTATTCTTAGATTTAATGTCAGTGTAATTTTGGAACAACTTAACATAATGAATTTTTCATACAACCTCATATGGAGGGTTCTGCATATTTCATTGAAGTCCTTATCACAGTTCAGCATATGGTATATGTCAAACCTGTTAAAAGTGTCAAGTTATGGTGAGTTTATTCTAGTAGGTTGTCCAAGATTTTTCCAGCGGCAAAACCCTAAAGACCCTATTTCTACAGTTTTTCTTATCACATTCACACACAATAATCCCCAACAGGGCAGATTTAAAGTTATTTACTTTTAAACACTTCAACTCTAGTGCACTCCTCCCCTGTTTGAAAGGAATTACCTCCATGCATTTCTGTCTGTCTCACACCATGTCAGCCATGGCTTTCTAAGAATAAACTGGAAAGATATTTTCATGTTACGCGGCTACACCAGGATGTAACAGTAGGATCATCCATAAGTATTGGTTGTATTTTATTATTTCGGCTGAGATCGTGTGACCTAGAGTGCCAATAATTGATCTCCAGGGTGGGGATGTTTCGAGACTTGAAGCTCTGGCTGCTCCTGATCCTGTCCACAGGCTCTTACTTTCCCCATTTCTAAGCCCCAATTTTCCTTCTCTTGTAAACGGACTGGGGCAGGAGTTCCACAACAGCACACATACCTAAAACATGTTTTTACTATAGATGTCATCTAATGATTTATGACATGAGTGCAAATTTAAATGCCCCTCTAACAGCTCTGAATGCCTCATGTGCCAAAGGTATATAGGCTGATTGCCTTGAGCTCTCCAAATCCTACTCCTCGAGCTCCCATTCGCTCAACCCCTTGCAGAGCATAATTGCTCTGTTCCTCTGTCAATCAATCTCTATCTATGGGGGAATTGATGAACTCATCACGTGTAACCGTCCCCATTCTTAGCAAGAGTGTAATGGCTTCTAACAACGCAGGCTCACTGCTTTCCGAGCTGAGTAGCAGAGCCAATGCCTATTGTGCTTTTACAAGAAACTCCACTGGGGTTCTCAGTCCTTTTAGCTTCCTCCTGCCTTTTCAAGCGGGCTCTCAGTCATACGCATATTGATTATCCTTTGAAGGACAGGTTCCTATAAGATGAATAAGTAGTGGTGATGTGGTGCGTGGGGTAAGCAGGGGTGATGTCAACGAGATATCTGTGCAACTAATATGTACATGCCTTGCTAACATGCACAAGCTTTGCTAAAATCCACTACAAAAGTGTTGCGGTCCATTTGAACCAAACAAGAACACTGATGTAAAGCCTGTTCAGATAAAAGCTTTAAGATGGCACAACTAGTAGGTTACACAAGATAGGTTATTCAAATACTGCCTTTGCGTCCTTCTTCCATTGTTGAGGCCCAGTGATGAAAGATAGTTTGATTACACACCCAAAGCCAAACGAAATAATTCCCACCTGAGTAATGCTCCTGGACCAATATCATCACTTGTCATCTTCATGTCTTTATGTCTTGATTGATGTGACTCTGTCAAGAGCACCTATCAGGACCACATTACATTAGAAGAGACTGCACCGCCCGTCATCGGCACTATCTGGGGATTAATTACTCTGCTCCATCACCCATTGTCAGCCCCACACACCTATGGCTGAGTGCCTCTGCATCTCTCCCTATGACACTCTAAATTTAGATCCGGGTCATGCTTTTTTTCTCCATGCCTAAAACAATGCCGTCTGTGTGTTGGTAAATATAGATTTGTTTTTGTTTGTCTTTGGCTGTAGTTGGCAGGGACTGACATGAGCAACCCTTTGATGAAAAACAAATTCATTAGATTTTTCTCTCTTTCCAGTTTTTGCTCTGTTTTGATTCCAAAATTACGTGTCAAATTTGATAAAAGAATAAATGTGTTTCTTCTGAAACTGGTCGTTGTCATCTCTACCCCCCTTTGATAAATCTAAAAACATCAACACCCTGCCTGCTGCTTTTACTGTATTTACAGAGTGCAGACCAGAGCGTGAACAGAGCAAAATAAACTCACTCACACACGCGCATGCACGCGCGCGCACACACACACACACACACACACACACACACACACACACACACACACACTTGCACACACACTGACGGACACAGACATCACACCATACATATAGTTTCCCAACCAACTTGGTATGGTTGCCATGATGCCATGCTGTGCTTTGATTGTACTCCAGCCAGAGGCAATAGGTGTGACATATGATCTCATTGTACAGTATGATATCAGTGAATCAAAGTTATCCCAGTGAGGCTAAATAAGAGAGACATTTCCTAATAATCATTCTGATGTAATTCTCCGTTTGCAAACCACTGCTACTATTGTACAACATTGTGAGTACTTGGCATGACGCCTTGCTTCACATGTCATGGAGATAGATGCCACAGATATGAGAGCTGTTTGAAATTCACCATGCCTCCCACTAGAGATTATCACTGAACCATGTCTGTTGATGTTGAGGAACGGTTCTATCTGTGCCTGCTCTCTCTCTCTCTCTCTCTCTCTCTCTCTCTCTCTCT
>JAVQJS010111798.1:0-11629 GCA_036024795.1 Galaxias rostratus | reverse complement strand
TTTTAGCGCATTACTGATAGCACATGGTCAGAATTGCCCAGATAGAAATGGTAAGCAAGAAAAAAGTTAACAGTCAAGTGGTATGCATGTGCCCACTTATCACTGTCAGTGCCTGGAGCCTTTCCCCTTGACCCAGGGGTTGTATGTGTCCTTTCTCATGCTGTCCAATTATGCTTGTCAAATGAGGCCCTCGTCCGTTGGCATTTTAATTAGATTGAGGGCGGGGTAATTGTAGGAGAAATGAGAGATGGCCACCATTTGGCGGACCAAACGGGCATTTCCCTCATCAGTCGACACAACAACCGAGGCCTACTCTTCACAGAACCACACACTTGACAACCATGCCAAACAGTCTCGGCCCAGCCACTGATTTGTCCGTTTACCCTTCATCACTTCACTGCTAAATGTGCAAAACAATCATTGCTCACGGTGCTGCAAATAGATCTAAAGGACAGCCTTGTTTGTGCTCTAATGTCAACCTGGAGGTGGCCTCGCGTCTGACTGCCAGCCATGTGCAAGACACAGTGGTGTGAAGTTGAGACGGGGCTAATGTATCGATAGTTTTCCCACCTTGCCACGTGGTTGACAACCGGGGCGAAGTTGGTGGGCCCGTAGAGCTGCACGGTCTGAAGGCTCTGGTGATAGGCTTCCAGGATCCCCTCCATGCCATTGCAGTACGGGTTCTCAACGTTGCCATTCTATAAAAAGAAATCAGCATTTTTGAATGTTTGCAAAGAGACAGATTAGCAGTGTGTTTAGGGTTATCTAGGAACTCCTAGTCTAATGCAGTGTAAATATAGAGGCTCTGTAATGTAATCTTTATGGTGGATGAGTGGAATAGAACGTGTCTGCAACGCAATTTAACTCCCGCTAACTATACAGCAAACGTGGGTATTAAAAGAAAGAGGGCTGTCTTTGATTTGGCAAGGGGCATGATTCTTCACACTAATGCAGATGATGCTGTGCTGCCCAGATTCTCATTAGCCATATTGTACAGCAGCCAGAACATATTAGCGGACGGGAAAAAAAGCCAAATTGATTCTGAAACCTTCAAGCCTACGTACCCAAATTTGCACTATAAAAGGTCAATGAAACCCAGCCCAAGCTTATTCCTGTTTGCGTACTCCCGCTGAAATACACATTTCTCCTCGTAAGTGCACATGAAAACATAAACAAGCAAGTAAGTGTTTTGAAAAAAATCACACATACACACTCACTCAAACTCCATGGAGATGACAGCTATCATATTCATGTATGTGTACTATATGAAAGGAGTCAGAGCTAGGGAAAGAGGACAGGAGCCTTTGAAGTGACATTTGAACCAGGCTCTCGCAGTCTTAATGAGTTTCCCAGGACTTATTCCCTGATTTGGTTACCAAGGGGAACTCGTGGGAGACGGTGCCGTCGGGGGGCAGCTTAGCGCCGAAGCCCAGCGCGGGGAACATCTTATCGCTGTCGTAGTCCTGGATGATCTCCCCCACTGCCTTCAGGGCCATGGCGTAGGCGTTCATCTGGTAGGGGTTCATGTAGTGGAGCGAAGTGGACTGGGATGGATTACCTGTCAATAGAGGGAGTTTAGGTTGAGTGATGGACCGAAGGCTTCAAATCGGCCTGCGCATATAGCCGGGCTGACACACCACCGATAGCAAGGTGGCCACTTAGTGTCAGCCGAAAAGGTCAATAGCCCTGGAAGCATCGTCCACACCAAGTTTGTGCTTGAGTGATATTGATGTAACAGTAGGACGACAGATGCTTCACCAAATATGTCTCTGTCATGCAGTGTGTAGTATGTAATCTCCCATATCCCGAATAGATCAGCTAGGCCAGACATATTGGATTTTTTGATACATCCACCTAAAAGGGAAAACAACGAGGAGAGAAATGGGCTGCTCACCATTGGAAGCGGTGAAATCAATGGCCACTGTAAAGTGAATCTGGGTGCTGAAACAGATAAATGGTAAAGACAATGCATGTTAACAG
This sequence comes from Galaxias rostratus, assembly GCA_036024795.1. Classification (NCBI taxonomy): domain Eukaryota; kingdom Metazoa; phylum Chordata; class Actinopteri; order Galaxiiformes; family Galaxiidae; genus Galaxias; species Galaxias rostratus. The sequence goes on along the minus strand of JAVQJS010111798.1, from coordinate 9,649 downwards.
GAAATCAAAGCCGTCTGTAAACGCTGTTAACTGGTGCTTGTGCGGCGACGCAGCTTAATGTGGTCTGTTTAGGTCCAGGATGAATCCTCAGATCGACTGGCCAAAAAGGCCTGCCGTCTGCTACAAAGTTAGTGTTACGCCTCAAAAGTTTGCGCTCCGAGACCTAATCTGGCCATCTGTCAAAGAAGAGTACCGCAATTACCCTGGCTTCAGTCTGCTTTCTGCTCCAACTCTCACCTGGGAGGCAGCGCTCTGCTCCAACGAGGAGCATCCAACATACACCTACTTTATCCGCTCCCGCAAATCCAAATGAAAGTCTCAGCGCCCCCAAAACAAATTTGGCTAGTAACAACTAAATGCATGGACAGTAATCTGTACAACTTTAAAACCACCATCTTTTAAGTCTGTATTTGGGCTAATTGGACATCAATTTAAAACATTTATTTTTTAGGCCTAAAATCACTATGCTACATGCGTCAAAGTTTTACTGAATAATGACTACAAAAATAACTAATGGATTGTAAATGTTAAATATTTTCTTGAATGATGTAAAATTGGAAGGCAATGGTTTCTAGCCATTTCTCCAAAAGCATGTCGAATTTGGGCAAATCAACACCCTTAAAAAATCTATAAATGTATGCTAATTACTGCAATAATGACACAAATAAGACAGTGGAAACAAAATGCAGGTGTCTGTAGGGAAGGAAGGCTGTTTCTCATCGTTGGTGTCAATATAGTCTCAATACACATGGTCAACATCATTATCTAACTCCCTTATTTTGGACTTTATCATCATTATCATCAATTGTCATCTCCACAGTGGAAAAAGTCTCATTCATATTTTGGCATTAGACCAACGCTATTATTTATTTCCATTCTATGCATTGATTGTTTTAGTCACCTACATTGACAAGTAACAAATATTGAAGGTCCGGCCCAAATGTATTTTCATACTTTAAGTCCAGCGAAATCCGAACTCCGCAAGATTCCATTGCAACAGGGAGAACTGCCCTACCCTAAAGGCCTGATTTTTTCTTATTCCAGGAGGAAGCTGGTGTGTCAGCAGGGGGGTGTCGATGACAGTGAGAGGCTCCAGATTGAAGCAAGCGTGTTTCATTGTGATGAGCAGTGATTGCCCTAGCACCATTCAGAAATCCTTGCCGACATTGTATTCAGATAATGGCCGATTCCCGTTGCGAGGAACCACTGACCCAAGCCGTATAATCTGCATTGAGTGAAAGCTCTCGCTGCCTCGCCGACAGATGGCATTGTGCCGTAGCCGCCTTCATATTCCTTCAATCTTACCGCTGATTTGCTTGGTTTAGTTCAGAGAAAGTAGCTTTCCTGCATTCCAGGCTGTAATCCAGTGTTAGGATTTCTGAGATCATTGAATGATTGCACTGTCACTCAGGGGCACTGTCAGGGTAGCTTTAAGAGTGAGGTCTCAGTTAAAAGGGGGATCCGGGAGAACCTAGAAACATGACCACATGACTGACATCTCCGTGACCACTCTCCCCACTGAACAGAGCACTGGGCATATGCTCTCCGGTGTCACTTTTGAATACACACACACATTCACAGACCCGGGGACACACACAGAGATGCATACACTCGTTACCGTAGCTCCGTCTTCTTCTCCTCAGTCCATCCTTTCCCTCAGCGCAGAGGAAGACAGTTAGAAGTTCCTGTTGTCTTCCCCTCACTGCCACCGTGCCCCCCTCCCTCATTATCCCCCACCCCCCTCGCTCTCCCTCTGCAGCTTTCTAGAATATTTCCTGGGTGAACAGCTTGGGAAATCAAGTGCCTCTCATTGGTGCCACTTTCTATTAGAGCCAAGTGTGATGAAACAAACAGGTCAGCCGACCATGGACACACAGCCCTGTGGGGATTTCGATTGGCTGCTGTCACCAATGGAGGAAGCCGCACAGTTCCTATCTCAACCATGGCGGTGTTCGATTAAATGATTTCTCGTTTCTCTGGATTTGTGACAAGACTGGGAATTAATTTGAAAACCGAAGATAACAATTATTTGCCTTGAAGAAAATAAGCAAACATTCATGATGTAGTCTTAGGAGACCAAGTACCTTTCCCCGAGGCAAAATTTTCATGGACAGAGACCTGGGTGGGAACACATACTACAAATACCTTTGCATTATATACATTTATTAAGTGTCTAATGTCTTTCTTTTATTTTGCAACACTTCCATGTCCTTCCTGCAATCTGAGATGGTTTAATGTATATTAGAATAGCACACCACTATCCAGAGAGCTTCTTGTTCCAACAATTCCCTCGACACATACGGATGCAGCGATCTCATACATAAATTGTGGTAACGCGCCGTTTCCATATGGGCCATGGACAGCGGGCTTTTGATGGCCCATAGGAAGTAGATCCGACGCCTACCCTCCCCAGGAATCTTCTCTGTCTCTGTCTCCTGAAGGCTTTATCTGGCCAGCCCCTACACACAATCATGCCTCGTAGCTCGTCTCTGGTTTATTGTCTCGCTACTTTAGATTGATTTCCAGGAAAATTCTGCTATCAGCACTAAATATGTAAAATCAAATATACTGTGCATTTATATACCTATCCAGTATACAAGCATCAGGGTTTAAAAGGCAATCATGGTATCTTTTGAGGACACTAATGTGAAAAGCGTCATGTCAGTATTAATTTCTCTCTTGTGATTTAAGTTATTTTAGATGGAACCTATCAAAGATTAATACGAAAATCCACACAATACAGGCCATATAGAAACTATTACCCGAGGCAAACTCATTTAAGATTCAATTTGAAAAGAAAGATTTCGATATGGCTTGGTGAAAAGAATATAAATATTGCATTAACCTCGCAGAATCGAAGAGGTGGGCTTGACTTTATGCCCTAATTCCCTCTTTTAAAATCTCTGTCACACTTGAACATGACAAGAAAAAAAAAACTGTCCAGCTCTGTATGACAGGAAAAATAAATCCATTTCCAAGGAAAAAATTATATATTTTGTTCGTTGTTATATTGTCGATCCGAAATGAAGAGCTTAGGAGGATAGCGTTTTAACCACTTGTTTTCCGCAGCTCGGCGCCTCAGCATTGCACCTCGTCGCTGATAAAGGGGCTCCAGCCACAGCTGCTCTGGCCCCATGTGGAACAGTAAATTGAAAGGGAATTGGTCAGTGGACGGGCCAGGGACAGGGACCCCGAGGGTCACTGGCAGATCTAGGACGCCATGACGACCTCCACGGAATCCACCAGAAGGCTGAAAGCAGGACAGCTGCGGATCCACGGAGGAACATTTGCATACGTGACAGGTTGGTTGCTTCTAATTAGCCACTTCCACTACATATTTCATCGCCTGCGTCATTTATATTCATTCAGACTGAGCACGGAGTGGAAGGGATGAGAGGATGCGGCAAGACTGTCTCTTTTGTGCGGGCACTCGAGTCAGGCGAGGAACATTTCAGTCAGCTCGACATGAATGCCATCCCTACCATTCGACGCTTCCCAAGTGAGCTGAACTGTATGTGGAAGCAAAATGTTAGAAGGGAGAGCTCCAGTGGTAAAGCCTATAAATGAACTGGAGAAGGGAGCTCCTGCTCTGCGGCAGGCGTTTGAGTGTGGCCCCGCATCTAGCCAGAGTCGTTGCGCTCTGTCACCCCAAGTACCTCCGAGCTAATGTTTAGGACTTCTGGACTTTGTAGTTTCAGTAAAACAGTGTTGAGCGGGGCGGGATGAACTTTCAGTTAGTAAGTCAAGTTTGAAGTGTGCTGAAAACTAACAGCAGGACTCACCCCCCTTTTATGTAGTCCAAGAAAGTGTGTTCCGACTCCACACTTAACGACAGCAGTGACACCTTGGGAAAAAATGCAAACAGATTACCTAATGGTTATTCAGCGCACAGGTAATTAAGATAAACAACATTTTCCCATCGACACATTAACCGTTGGCCCCCGAGGCTAACCACCCAGAAGTGATTCATCGCAGCGGAACAAGTTTGACACTGAGCTGCATATTAGCATCGCAACGAGAGCGGGAATATCAATCTCCGCCGTGCCCCGATGAGCCAGCACAACGGATGACTTGTCTCGCGTCCTCATTGTGTAGCAACAGTTGAGCAAAGCATCGAGAGCGATAACAATGCAGTGGCTGCTTTCTAAACGCAGGTCAACAGCCAGAGTGAGAGGCACGCCGCCACGCATTTGGATTCGGACTCGGATCGGATCGGACTGCTGGGGCGTCGCTGTCGCTTTCCCGCTCTGCCGCTGTTCGTGGCGGTGCTCGCCTGGGGAGGTCGCGCCGGGGTCCCCTCAAAACCAGATAAGGGTTAACCTCTTGGGGGACACTCAAGTGACTGATCAGGGGGGGGGAAGTACCCCCAGGGGAGCCAAAGAGAGACTTACTGTTCCCGAGTTGACGTATCTCTTTTTCTTCAGCTTCTTCTTGGCGTTCACCACCTAATAACCCCACAAACAGAGAGGGATAGGGCCAATAAAAACTCACATCAAAATAAACGCACACACACGCACAGCTTTTGACTGCACCCTGGGGTTATTAAAACGGCATAGTCCACTGTCTCTGCATGGATGAAGGTAATGGAGCATGGAAACTAAATCCACTAACAGCAGAAAGGTGAGGCGGAGATAGCATTGATCACTCCCGCGGGCCACAGAGATAAATTGTTCATGGGATTATGAAAACCCAAGCGCTTTTGTATCCTCTGTCTGTGCGCAGCCAAGCTCGGCGCCAATGCAACACGTTCCATCAGGACTGTATATCTTTGTCTAAAAGTAAAACACGTTTTTTACTATGTAACTGTTTACACTGTTCTCACATTTCCAAGCATCCGACTAACGTGCACGCAGGGACTGCGCATGAGGCAGCGCAGGGGTACAGGGAATGGGCAGGGATAAGAGATTACAAACAGAACAGAGAACATTGTGCATTCAAGGCTGGAGGCCACGGGCATTATGGTGCAGCCTCTCCGAAACCATCAAGGTCACTTGAAGCAACAGGATTCTCATTGTAAGGCCTCCAGTCTCCACTAAAAGGACCAGCATAAGGAAATCTAGCCATTCAACAGTCCTGTCAAGTTTGGTGTGTGTGTGTGTGTGTGTGTGTGTGTGTGCGTTTGTGTGTGTATGTGTGTGTGTGTGTGTGTGTGTGTGTGTTTGTGTGTGTGTGTGTGTGTGTGTGTGTGTTATTGTCTCCTCTTCTTTTGGCTCGTCTGTGCTCTGCCACAGGGATGCGTTAGTCTCTCTGGTGAAGTGCTACCCCCGCCCATCCCTCCCCCCTCCCTCTCTCCTCCTCCTCTGTCATCTTTTCCGTTTGAGGTAATTCTCTGTTGCACCACCCCCATCACTCACTCCCTGGGTCACATTACTTCACAAAGCAGACGCTCCCGACGTCACTCTCAATTACATCCCTCCTCTGTTAGCGTTAAGCCACCATCAACACCACTACAGCATGGAGCGCTAATATTCCTCAAATACACCCTGGAATGGATTTACCGCTCACCACAAAAGATGAAACAATTTCTTTAGCAGCAACCATCCAAATCTTTCGCTTCAAACCTGAGGACATTTAGCCAAGGTGCCAGCCTCAATAATATGCTTCACTCCACCGTCAGTCAACGGACTTACTTAGCCTATGGCTTTCCCACGAATCATGTAGCATTATGTAACTCCATCGCCATCAAATACATATATTTCTGGCGTGCAAACATGGCTCAGCGAGGAAAGAGAGCACAAGAGTTAATTTTCCTGATTGAAAAACACTGCCCTTGTGAAGGTTAACGAATGCACCTTGTTCTGTCAAGTCAGCAGTCTAAAAGGCCATGTCCGTATGCATCCACAGTGGGCCTCTCACTCTCTCTCTCTCTCCCTCCCTTTCTCTTCCTCCCTTCTCTCCTTCCCTTGAGCCTGCCTCCTGAAACCCCCTCCATGACTTATTCACCAAGTAATGCAACGTGGCAAGTGTTTTAATGAGCAGGGACCAGTAGGGACCACGGCGGGCCAGACCGTAATATCTCATCAGCCACACCAAGCGCCGTGCCCGAAGCCCCTAATCAGCGACAGGGCTAGGGAGCAGCAAGCCTAATCCCTACCCCATCTAGTCCACAGCACGGACGGCCCTCCCTGGTGGTGGTTAATAGTGCTGTGGCCAAAGGCCGGTCCACGGAGGGCCAACACCGGTTTCGTATGCTAATGGCGAGCTTAGCAGCCTCAGGAACGGCAGAGTGATATCTCGAGCGTGCGTTCGCCCCCTGACCACCTCGTGGCTGTCCATGCCGCGGCGCTGGGACTCGAAGCAACACCGCTGGGGTCGTCCCCTACGTTGTGTGTTCTGTTCTGGCTGCCTTAAGGGGGGCGGTGCATTACTGGATCATGCTCTAAAAGCTCCATTTGGTCGTCACCACTCACCTCGTAGACGTTGAACTGGCTGTGACCCCGACACAACTCTTTATAACTGCTGGTGAATTCTCCTATGAAGTCGTGGCTGTAAAAAGAGAAGGAAAGACAGCGGCAGGAGAATCCAACACATGAATGGAGTTAGGTTGATGTCTCATCTCATCAACGGGGGAATCCGAGCGAAATACGGATCAAAGGTTGGCAGGGAAAATATTGCCTCATTCATTTGCTGAAATAATGTATTGAAAAAGAATGTGGTTTAGGGCTCTGGCATAATGTTTGAAAACCTCGAGCATGAGTACTCGCTAGGCCTAAGTGTGTGTGTGTGTGTGTGTGTGTGTGTGTGTGTGCATGTGTGTGAGTGTGTGTGTGTGTGATTACGTACCTTCCATCTCTGTCCCAGTCATATATTTCGGCCTTGATTGCCCTACAAAGCACACCAAAGAAGAGAAGAAATCGAATGTGAGAGGGTGGGTGGGGGGGTGGGGCTGTTGTTTTCCACAAGTGTCCTTCACATCCTTCCCCACATTCGACCGACTGCAGTCTGATGAGGAGATCATAAGGGCCGATGGACTCTTGTGGGTCTGTTTGGTCTTGCGGTGAAACCAAACCATCAATGTTCATTAACTTAGTCAGAGGTAAATTGGATATTTAGGGACTGGGATCTCTTCATAAAAGGGTTTTGAGTTTGCACTCGTATGAAGGTTTCAAATGAGGATTTGTGAGAGAGAAAATAGCAAATGTCTTAAAGTTTATCACATAATACAGAGTGGGGCTTGGGTGAACCACATTAGCTGATCACGTGTAAATGATATTTGAAGAGACAATTAAGCCTAAACTGGCACAAATAATTAGGTTATTTCAGTAATTAAGACAAAGAAAAGATAAAATGAACATTAATCACAAACATAGCACAAACCAATCTACAGTTAACACTTCAACACTTTTCAATTCATGACTATCAAACGGAAAAAGCAATGGAAACGGACTGTGTGCAAGGAGAAGTGGTTTCACGTCAGAGACGAGGCCAGGCACGTCAGAGCTCCCGAACGTTTTCTTTTATCCTGCCAAAAGTAGACAACTAACCTAAAGCCCCATCAAGAGCCCGAACAGGCGGCATGGCTGCAAGGGATCTCTTCCCTCAAGGACCTGACGGAGATTTCCTCCTCCTCCAGCAGCATTGATTGACACATCTGGGCTGATGCCCGTGAGCTCTGTCACTCAAGCGTTAGCTGATCCAGGAGCAGTGGTAATTACTCTGCCCTCCTAGCAACCGGACTACCAGTTCACCCAGGCTAATTTGAATAAATACACACACAGCTGGTTGCATGCTTGCAAGTAAACAGAAAGCATGTCTGAGGTAAAGACCAGTATCTAAAGGAAGGATTGACAGGAGTAGAGTGAGGTTGGACACAGGGATATCAAAATAACTGATTGAACACTCATGTCAATCAACATTGATTAGCTACAATTTGACTATGATGCGACAAGAGAACCGAGGTGAAAAAACGGAATACAAGATTCGCCACCCAAACAGCAAACAATTTGGACCCAGGAGGCAATTATTTCCGTCCCACATTGTGGCCTTGAAACAGAATCAGAAGGATGAAAATTGTTCAGATGGTTGTGAGCCCTAACTGGAATGGATCAAATGGCACGCAAAGAAGACAAATGAACCACAGTGAACACAAAGAATCAGAATAACAAAATGCAAATGAACAAGGCTGCGATATCTGCACCGTGAAGTCGGTTTGACACCCACACTGGAGGATGTTGGCCTTTCAGATCCCAGCCAGACTCATCTACCTGCATTGTCAGCTGCAATCCCACCAGGGAGCGGGCACATGATGCCTTTTTTCTTTCCAACCGAGCCTCCATCCAAAAGAAAGCTTTCACTATGCTGTTTAGCCATTGGACTCCTAATGAGATCCCCCATGGCGCAACAAGATCACTCTTTCAGAGAGAAACCCCAGCTATCCTCGTGTGTGCGAGACTTAGGCTGGGTTTTGATTTGACCTTTCACCCCTTACCAACTCAGCTTGTAGACGTGAGAAGGCCTCAAAGTGGTGCCAACTTTTATAGCCATTCATAAATTCACCTCACCCTGTCTCCTGCTCCCTAAATGAAAAGCCTCTCTGCATCTCGGTGGCCTGTTCTGCCCAGGTTGCATCTGCTGTCTGCACAACCCCCCCTGTCCGGCCTCATTAGCTTTGGCAGGCAGGAGAGCCGACAGCTACACTGACTCGCAGTCCAGCTACCTTAGGTGTGGGAACAGGTCTTTGGAGGCGAAGCATGATGTGTGAGCTGTTGGGTTCCACACACACACACACACACACACACACACACACACACACACACACACTATAAACAGTGTAACTTTCAAATGGGTGGACTGTGGTTTTATCCCTGTCTGTCATGGTTGCCCATCTCTCCCTGCTCGGCCTCCTGTGTGTGCACTGTGTCCATGCTTTCTACAAAGCATTTCCCTAGACCTCTGATACTAAACAGAGAGACTGCGTGAAATGGCTCCAGAACCATAGATGGGACGGTGTCAGAGAAAGAGGGAGGAAAAGAGGGAGAGAGGAAGGGGGTAAAGGGCTATTGTTAGCTGGCAGACATGTGTGGCAGGAATCTCCAGCAGCAAGAAACGCAAGGTGTGTGTGTGGGTGGGGGGGTGAGGGGTTGATGTGTGCGTGTGTCTCTGTGGGAGCCACCTCAGTGCATTGTGGGAGCTGCGTCTCAGCAGGCAGCATGTCACTTCCTCTGCAGGAGAGGCCTCTCTGTCGGAGCACTGCCTCCTGGGACATGGAGGCTTTGAAATCCAGGGGTGCATTGTGGGAGCACTGGTGTATTGTGGGAGTACAAACTCAGCGGGGCTCATGTCTGTCGTCTTCCAGAGTTTTGGGGAGGGAGAGGTGGCATATGCGCACGCAGGCACACACACACACACACACACACACACACACACACACACACACACACACATAGTTCCAGCTGTTTTGTGGACATATCTACCAACACTTAAATTGCTGTTTTCCCAGTGCCAGATATTGATGATATCAAACAGTGGCCATGGCGATGATAATAAAAACTGCATGTTCATATCGCCACAATGATAACAAAGATGTGTTGTTTGAGCAGGACAAGGTAGTCCCATGGCAACACAAGTAAACAGATATTACTTCATATACACCTTGACTAAATTACCAACACTACCCCCCCCAATACTACGCTACTCTCTCTCTCTCTCT
>JAVQJS010111775.1:0-12550 GCA_036024795.1 Galaxias rostratus | reverse complement strand
ACCCACAAAAACAACTGTGCGTACTTTTTCCGGGCGCGGGCCCCGGCCCCCCCCCGCCGCCCCCGCGGGGGGGGGGGGGGGGGGGGGGGGGGGCAAAGGGAAATGACTCGTTTGTCTACACCAGCCACTTCTTTGGAAATAAATTGTAGGTTTGGCGGTGGGTCTGGGAGGGCAGGGTAGAGCGGAGACTAAATCGCGGGAGCGTGTATACAGACACATACAGTACTTCAAAATAAAATGAAAGTATATAGTGCCGAGCAGTTGTTGCCATGATCACATAGTAACGCCACAATGTCACTTGCTTGAGGTCATGCAGAGTAACCCTGAAGGTATAAACTACCCTCAGCTGCTAATAAAAAAAAAAAAGCATTGTGCCACATGTGCTGCTCTGCCACTGCAAACCTGTGCATGTTCGTGTGAAGGAACCAGAAGACTGTAGCATGTGTGGTGTAAAGGAGCCAGAACAGAGCTCCACTAAACTGGAGTCTGGATATCACACAAAGACCGAATTGGGAGAAACCACATAGGTTCTGTCCGCAATTAGGCAGTGATGGGTATATACTGCCCATTATAAGTAGTATATAGTATAGTATATATATAATATATACTGTTGCATTGTCTACTTTTTGCTGCCAAAATGTAACTTTCTCTGTTGTGAGACAAATAAAGGAACTCTGATTCCTATACATGAAAACATTTGTTTTTAGACCATCTATTTTTACTCTCGAAACGTAGGCATTTGATGTGGTGCTAACTGTGCACAGTGGCAACACCTTACCAGAGGAAACACGGGTCTACAAGACAACATTGTAGGCTCCGATTCATCTCTTGCCTCTTCCCAGAGCCTTGCTATATGTGGCCGTGCACCGTGTGGGTGGTTATCACCAGAATAGAACCGTTGGCAGCCGGTCAGAGTCACGGCAGAAAGGAGCGAACGGCGGCTACGGCGTGGCTTCTCTCCCGCGGCCGGGCCACGGTGGCACGCGGCTTCCATTCCCTCTGGGGAGGGCGGCGGAAGGCGACGGGAGAGGAGGCAGAGGTCCTGGGAGGTGAGGGCCAAAGGCTACGTCCACTAAATGGGGAAAACACTCGACACCACTACCAGACGCGCTGCACTTTTACAGTGGCGGTTCCAATTCTGCCGTCGCAGCGGGCCGTCTGGAGTTCCCGTTGTGGCTGCCGGGGAACGGATGAACTACGGAGGACTCTACCTTTTTTTGTGGGGGGGGGGGAGGGAGGGGATACTCAGAAAAGTTGAGTTTGACACATCTGAAGTGTTTCGACGGTACTCACTGAGTCGGTTTCTGGAGATGGGGGACAGAGGTAAAGTGTCGTACCGCACCGTCTGGTACTGGATTATCTGGAAAAGGAAGAGGGAAAAGCATTAGATACAAACGGTGCACACCATCCACAGATGGGAAAAGGAGGATACCCACCCAACGCTGTAGATGGGCGCTCTGACAAGGAAATAAGACGGAATATGCTAGCCCCTAAAAGTGTTTATTAATCCTTTTCCCTATATGGTGAGGCCTGATTGGGAAAAGTCCTGGAGAATGTATCCGACTCCATTGCCAGGGTTCCGTATCATGACCTGAGACACACGGGGCTAGACCAGGCCGTGACGTAGCCCTCTGGATTGTGCAGACGTGGATCAAGCTTGCAGGCCTCTCAACCTCATCTCCATCTATTATTTATTCTTGGTGAACTCCTTTTAAAGGCCAGGCAAATAAGGCAGCGAGGCACCACCTCTCAAACCATTGTCAATCAATTTCACAGACTCCGTAAAAAGAACTAATCTTTCACGCCATCCATGTCTCCGTTCCTGACCCCCTCCTACTCAACCAAAGGCCCCTCCACGCTAACCCAGGCTTAGAATTGCTCTCTATAAGGGATATTTTTAGCCCCCTCAGCTGTTCTATGGTGTCAATGAAATAGGGGGCTGCTGAGTGTGTGTGTGTGAGAGAGAGAGAGAGAGAGAGAGAGAGAGAGAGAGAGAGAGAGAGAGAGAGAGAGAGAGAGAGAGATACAGGGTGACTTTGACTAGGTCTGGTTTTGTTTGATACCAAGCCGCTTACACCAGGCCTGCCTGGATTCCCGCCTTGTGCCGCGCAACGCAGTCTGGGATCGGTGGAGCAGCAGGACGGGGGATCCCCAAACACCGTGCCCAATCAGCTCCCCCTGCCCAGGTCCATTTCACCCCCTGCCCTTATCAACTAGGGCAACCGGAACCGCGCCGGAATCCGTATAACAGTGAGCACAGGCGACGGCACGAAAGCTAATCCTGTGAGGTTACTGTTTCCAATTGTCGTTTCATAATTAAAGAACTGTTTATTGGGGAGAGAGAAAAACTGGTTTTGGAGAGATAGGCTATGTGCAGCAGTAGCCACGGCATAGCAGTTTCACTGCGGCATAGTCTTAGTTCTAAACCATTTGAGACAGTTCCTGCTACGGGTGCGATTAAAGTAATACAGCGTTTTCTTTGAATATCCAATTGAAATACAGACAAGCACTAACACTGCAGACATTGGAAAATAAATTTGCATTGTGAGGTCCCGTCATTTACACAGATAACCTCATGAATAAATACACCAAATGTTCTCTTTCCAGGACAACGATATGTGCATATTAATTAGAATGTGTGACATTTGTCAAGCGTTGTTATGTGTTGGTTAGGGATCCAGGCCATAAATACATTGCTTTCACAATTAACAACCCCCCTAAGTATTACACTGTACAAATTGTGATAGAATTTTCCAATGCAAACTCAGCTTCACAGACACAACTCAAAACGATATGCTGCAGTAAAAGAGTCTGACAATTCAAAAGTAAAAATATTGTCTAATGCCAAATATATATTTTTTTCTGTAATATGGCAAGTTGACTTCTATCCTACGGCATTGTTATACAAAATGCTTTCCAGTGGGTCATTGCATGTGCTTGCTCAGCCGTTCATACCTTGTTCATCATCTCTTCAGTAATTTTCTAAGAGACTACCCAGGGCAAACCTGTGAACTCAACTGGGATAGCTGGCAGTACCACTTTTCTGATTCTGGCAGCACATGTCCTATTTGTTTTTGCCAACTTATAAACCTATCGAAACACAAACCTCAACCTCTCAAAGACACCCAATTATTGTGATTGATGGAAACAAATAAAAAACAAGTAAGCACCCTCCTACAACTAATTTCAATATTACCCCAAATTGTACATCACTTAGTCTGGGCTTTCTGGCAGCTATTGCTGTGGCACAAAGCATACATTAAATAGTCTCTCGGATAGAGAAAGGTAATGTGTTGGCTGCTTAGTCTATAATAGTTGTTTCAGGACATGGTCACTTCACAATTGAATCCAAACTCAAAGTCGACTCTTGATTGGTACAATTGCAGGGCAAAAGTCATGAATTACCTCGCCACATATAAATTCCATAACAAACTGTGAAAAGCCAAAACAATTCAGTTACTCTAGAAAAATGTTAGCCATTCGTGCTTTAACATTACATTACATTGATTTAGTGGACACTTTAATACAAAGCGACGTACCAAAATAGTCCCTAAAAAAGATAAAGGTAAAAACTACAAGTCATGTAGAGAACATAGAGAAGTGCATAGTATTGTCAATTAAAAACAACCAAATGCACTTGCTCTAATCTATTGTGCTACACCAAAAGCTTATGTACTTTATATGCCTTACAAGTCCGTCATAATTACTTTGCATATTTTAAGGATATTATAGCATTTTGGCCAGTGTGCCGGTTATATCCAAATCTGTGCCACACAAATCCTCAACTATGTGGATATCTGACTTTCTGTCATGTGCAATCAAATATAATACTTCTGAAGCCAGTATCAATAGCGACCATGTTAGAAATCTTCACATATGACTGGGTTAGGCCAGCGGTCTGAGAATTAAACAACAGAAGTTACAGTCTCTGAGAATGGGCCACATAACAATGAAGGGTAAAGACACTAGATACACTTGAGCTAATACAGTTTGCAAGAACAGTGCCGTCTCTGTGCTGGAGTAATCCTTTACAATTTCAGGCCCAACTAAAATGGCCCTGAAGCTGCTCAAAAACTATTTGAGCAGAATAAACCAAACACCCAGTGAAGACCTCACTCCACTGCCTTGATACAAAGTCCACTCATGTTACTGCTCACTTGAGCGTCCACATTATGTTCGTGGTGTTTGAAGCACCTGTGCATTACGCAGACCATAGGGCCCCTGCCACCTGTCATGTTTATTAGGGGCATCACTAAAGGTGACCCAAGTACTAGGGCATACACTGTTCTATGTTTTCATACTTTGTACATTACATAAACTGCCCTATGGTTTGTTGACATTTTAGAAGTAATGTCACAATAATACACTGTATAATAAAACCAAACTGTATGGAGAATCAAATATGCTGGGGTGGTGACACTTAAAAAAGACATACCCTTTTATCAATTGTAGACCGTGAGTGATCAGCAATTTCTATATAATTATGAGAAAAAAACAATAACTCAGCCTTCACAAAGGGAACATCTGCAAGTTTACATTTCCACGTGCTTAGCCTATAGTACATTAATGGCACTACAATTTACAATGACGCTTGAGTCTGTGAGTTTAAGCAAATGACAAATTCAAATCGTGATGGTTGGATGTGATTTGGGAGTCTACAGTGGCAATCTGGAAAGCAAATTGTCAAGAGTAAAAAGGTGCTATCTACTTCTTCAGACAACATTTACAACAAGCCTTGTGAATGTACACCAAACATGCTCACCGTTCGTAGGTGTTTCCTGAGAATGTAAAGGACAAAGCCCCATATTCTTGAAGTTACACCAAGGAAAGTGCGAATGCCAAGTAAACACTGTCGGGTCTTCAGCATGTTGATAACGAAAGACCCCACAGGAAGCAAGACGATCCCGTACTGAGTTGTCAAATATGTGTTGAACGTTGTCAAGCTAGTGCTAGCTAACTTCCCTAACAATCAAGCAGGTCTCTCGATCTACTTAAAAAAACGAAACTAGTCCCAACCAAAGAAAGAGTAACGTGAGCTAACTAAGCAAACGTGTGAGTGTCTCTGCACGTTTGCTGCAAAAACTCATTTGTTTAAACGAATTTGCATTATAGCTATTTTAAAAACGTGAATATCTACAAAAATGTATCTGGCTAGGTTAAGTACTATCAAATGGGTTGTATGGTCCTCCACGAAGCTTGCTGACGAGATGATGTCTGCTAGCACATTAGCCTGATGTGCTATTTAGCAAGCGGAAGCTAGTTTGCTGCTAGCTCAGTAGGGTGACCACCTTGAACCTTGGACAAAAATAGCATAAAATGTTGTCGCTTCCCTCGGTCCACTACGAGTACAGTTTTCTGTATGACTCTGCGTGGCTCTTAAACAGAATAGACGCTTGAAAAAATGTTAGAGTCAAACAGCCGAAATAAAACTGTTTGCAGTTCACAGCAAATCCGGAATGTAGCTGCGAGCCGCCATCTCCGCCTTGCCGTCACTTCCGCGAGGCTTCAAAATTTCGACTTTAGTCAGGTTGCGAGCCGCACGTCCACGTGGAATGCGAGCATACCGAACTGACTTAAGTTTTGCTACTTCATGTCTAAGCTCTTTGACCGTCTTCTTGACTTTGTATACATTTTATATTTCTATTTGCACCAATCACTGTGCAAATCAATAATTTTTGTAACACAGCATTGCAAACGTTTTCACTAACACCACACGTGGTTTATTCATCGCCTATTTTATACCTAAAAAACAGCTAAACGTCAATGATTTCATTCATATCAAATCAGAGAAATGGAAGCCGATACAAAGAATATTTAATTGACTAATGAAATACTTGTGCATAAACGAAAGTTACTTTCACCAACTATAAGTAGAAATAACTTTTAATTGGAAGTAGAATAAAATATGTCATAATGTGAATCAAGCGGCATCAAAGTTCAAAAACAGCGAGCAATGTTATGCTAGAACTATGTTCATCCCACCAACCTAAACACCAGACGTGTAATGGTGAGAACGTCAAATGTTTGCAGTGCAACAAATTGAATAGTACACAATTATTTTTAGTTCACTTGAATCCCTAGAAGTCCAGATCATCATCAGGATCTTCCTGGTCAAAGTCATCATTGGCATCTGGTTCATACACAATCCGACCCGAACCAGGACCTGAGTGAAGGAGAGCCGACTTCCTGTGAAAAAACAACTATTTTAGTAATGATTTCTCACGCGCATATTTAGGCAAACATCTGAGAAATTGTCAATAAAACTAACATACTTCTCTTTACTGAAGACAAAAGGAAGTGACAGTTTCTTTTTAGCTTCAAGCTCTGTTTCAGACAAGCGAAGATTAAATGTTAAGTTAGCAGTTGGATCCGCCTGAAAAAAAATGAAGAAAAACACGAGTCACGATATTTTAATGGGAATGCTTGCTCACATTTACAGAGCCACAAACATTTTATACCTCAGGTTCATCTGTGTCCGTCTGTGTGGGTCTTGGGTGATTTGGCTTGCTATGTATCATAACCGTCAAATCTTCTTTAATGCTATAGATCTCCTCCTAAGGATACAAGAAGAATATTTTGGTCAAGTTTATGGAAACGAAAGAGCAGAAGCCTTTCAACCACTCCTTTTGGCAGTTCTTACGTCTTGCAAAATCTTCCCTGACTTGGTGCGTCTTGTTATTTTCGCCACAGCTTCAGATGCTTTTTGCCCAGGGGCAATTGTAATAACAGAGGTGGCCAAGTGGCATACACTTCCCACAATGCCATCCTGATGTAAGTCTGTGTGGAGCAGCGCAATAATAGCTCTAATAGCTCCCCCTAAAGAGAAAAGAAGTAAACAAAGCAGATATATACAGCTTTAATTGCAAGACGTATATAACATATTTATTTGTATACTACTATACTACTATGTATACTATACATCCCACACAGAAAATTATTCAAACCAAGGCAGAGTGAATTTGATCGTCTAAATACATTTTATAATGTGGCACCAAGTCAACAAACCGTTTTTTAGTTGCTGTAGAGTTTGACAGATGGAAGAAGTTTTTAGGTGACCCAAAATCCAGGAAAGAGAATCAATCACAAGCGTCACTGGTTTGGCCTGAGAAGCGTCCTTAAGAAGACTTCTGATATGCTCTGTGGTGAACTGATGAACAGTAAAAGATGACTGTTCGGTCCAGCCGAGTGGGTCTGAGTAGGCATTATGAAAATGCAACCTATAATTCAATTTATGGGAACACATATTACGTGTCTTGCTTTATACAAAACATATTTATGAAGGCCGTTCTTTCGAGTTTACCCTTTAATATGTGATTGGTCGATGCCACTTTGCAGTTCCGCTCCACTTACTTCAAAACCGAGTACATGAACCGTATCCTCCCTAAAAAAATTAATATGCTTTTATTTAGGAATTTACTCATCGCACAATTTATGCATACTAAAGAGAGGGAGGGTCACCTAACAAGGGCTTCATTAATGAAGCTTCTGAAGAGAGGTCGAGCCGAACAATGAACAGAATCTGAAATTTAAAAGTTAAGCAAAGAGAGCAGCTGTCAATATATATATAAAAAATTGTATTAATATGTCGTTATCGCACTTATTATTTTTTACGTTACCTTGTAAAATGATTAATCCACCTCCTTCCGCCCCTTGCAATGTTTCAAGTAACATTGCGTATAAGCTAAATCGTGTAGCTATCCTAGCGCGTTGGATAAATTACAGTAGCACTACTTGGCTAACTACAAAGCTAACATTAAATATGACTGCTATCTAGAGACCCAAACTTACAGGCATGTTTCTAAAACATCCAGACGGCAAATAGGTGAACGCTGAAGACATATATATCTCATTTTCGTAAATAAAAGCTGTGCAATATCAGCAAAATTCCCAACCTGTGAGGGGATTCGATTTAAAAGGTAATGTCTCCGAAAATGTATAATATGGGTATTGTAGTTTAAAAATTGTTTTAAGAACAACATCTGCATAAAATGAACACCAGTACCCATAATTCTACGAAGGGACGGACAACGCGATCACTGTGTTTGACCACCACAAGGGGCTTTTGCAATCAGTTGACATCGGTTATGGTTTGTTGAGTGAGGCGCGCAAGATAGTCAAGAGACGACACGGAGACATATTTTTCTAGAATCTTGTTGCCCGTGGTGTTTTGGAAATTTTACAATTTCAAACCTTCCACTGAATAATTTTCGGACACATGGACTATTTTTTAACGAGTTACAACGCCACTTCATCAGTGAGCTGCTGAGTTTTCTTGCATTTTCCTAACAAGTTAAATAGGAGGATTATTTATGCAATACTAGTTGCTGTGACGAAGAAGTTAGCCAACAAGCTAGCGCGAGGCTATCTAAGTAGAAGGGGCTGTTGTAGGGCTGGGAGATTATTTTTTTTTGCAATGTCGGCGCTATTTAATTTTCCATACGCCTTATACACCTAATGTTGTTAATTAAACAATAAGGCTTGCCACGAACATTGCAATTAGTAACTTGGTGTTACGACTCCCAATCGACGAGCCTCGTTGGAGCTGTGCTAGCTGTGTTAGCCGTCAAAGCACCAGTCAATCCGGGCGGGGAAAAATACAGCGGCTGCTGTATTACTCAGCTTTCAGAGGCCTTGTTGCGGAGGCGACAATGCTAGAAATAATGTCTGAGCACCAAGGTATGTTTGTGTATCAAGATGAAAAGGAGCACATGTTAAAAAACGTATTTAACCTCACGAAACCTGACTTTTAAATCGAATGCAAGCTTAAACTAACGTTAGGGAATGGCTAGCTTGCTAATGCTAGTAGAGTGAGTGAGACCCACTTTGTTAACTGTGTTAGCCATGATAAGTTAGCTGGCGTTTGTCAGGCTTGCCTGGACTGTTGTCTGTCGACTTTACAGAAATTACGCTAATTGTCGTGGGCGATACCAACCGGTTAGTCAGAAAACGTTAGCAAGTATAAATAATGTAGAAAAATACAACATTAATTATTTGCCAATGGTTTGTATCCGCCGCAAACGTTTGCTTTTTATTAACAAGGCTAGATGCATCCACTCTGAATGCTAACGCTAACTAGTTAACGTTACTGTCGGTAGCGCGTTTATTTTAGCCCAAAAAAATGAGTTTAAAAGTTAAGTAACTTGAAATGTGCGTAATGTTAATCTCAGGTTTGGTGTCAATAACGTGATTGGTTGGTCAAGCAAATTATTCTCATTTTGTGTTGCTAATTTAGCTTTCGTGGCTACTTCGGTCTTCGCCTGTTTTTTTGGGTCGGAATAAATTGCAGCTTGCTTTTTGAATGTCTCGCTAACGCGTTAGCTAGCTTCTTCAGCAAGGTAGCAATCGTTTACATTTTTGAAATGGCCTTTTCGTATAAGATAGAATTAGCTTTTTTAACAACTCCATGTTTAGTTGGCCAATGGCGTGTTTTCTTCATAAAACAATTATTTGTTTTGTAAACGATGCACTTATGTCAATTTGAATGTCAAACTTTCTGAAGTTATCTTCAATGACGTTAGCTTTCTACGCAATGGCCTCGGCTTAACGTTAAGTTGTGAACCACCATTGGCGTTAGGTAGCCAACTACCGATTTAAGAGTGACTTGAAACATGTCAATTCGCTGCTTTATGGCTTGGCAACTTTTACATTAAAACAGTTTTGGAACGAAATACATATATATTTATTGATTAGACAGGTACGCGGTTAGCTGCCTTTTCAACAACTTCACATTTAAGTAACAGACTAGCGCTCCTGCTATGGCTTCGTTTTTTATCAGCAGTGTTGTGGTCTTTTCTTACTGAAATCTTTTTTCCCCTTTACATAGATTCGTTATTGAAGTGCAAAACAGAGGCTCTGGTAAGTACATTTGGTGCCATTTTTCATGCTTAAGTTAAATATTAATATAAAAATTTAATTTTTTAATGAAGAACAAGCCAGGGATATGGTTTTAGAAGATTTTATTTTGTCTTGTAGCCACCAGAGAGGCGAAAGAGGACCGTTGAAGACTTCAACAAGTTCTGCAACTTTGTTTTGGCATATGCTGGTTATATCCCAAGTCCAAAAGATGTAAGTTCCTTAAATCTTAGGCCTGCTTCCTTTCCTGGATGTAAATTATTGTTAACTTGCTAATTAAAAGTCTATTAAATGTTGCTGTCTTCATTTGTTCTCTTTCTCAATCTTTAATAGGAAAGTTCATGGTCTCCAGGGTCCTCCAGCTCTCAGAACAGTTCGGGTGCTTCTGGGGAGGGGGGAGGCAGCAGCGGAGGGGTAGGAGGAGGTGGAGCCAGCTGGGGAGGCGGAGGCTCTGACATGCACACTATCCACACGTTTGTTCACAAGGCCCGTGCCAACAAGGGCAAGAGTATGCGACGCATGCACTCGGACAGCACCCTGCTCGACAAGATGCGCCTTAAAGACTCCCTTTACGAGAGCCAGGCTGGCAACAAGGCGGAGCGCAAGAAAGACAAGAAACTGAAAAAGCTGTCCCTGGGCTCTGCCATGGCGGGGGCCGACAGTGGCAGCAGTGGCGGGGAAAAGAGGGCCCGAATCAAGCGCAGCAAGAACCCCAAGCAGCCGAAGGTTTTGAAGAAGCTCAAAAGCTCTGCCACACAGAGTGAGACAGACTCTGAGACAGGCCACACGCACGAGGGCGAGAGACCCGTCCGGGAAGAAGTGGTGGAGCACGAAGGATCCGTCCCGGGACTACAGGGACTGGGGAAGATTCAGGCAGAGGAGTCTACTAGGGAGGCTGAAATGAGTTCGAGTGAAGGGGAGACGTGGATCGCCGATGAAGACATCATGGTGGAGTCTGGTGAGTGAGAAATTCTGGATAGCTTGGGGCAAAAATGTGTAGAAAAGGAGAAATCCTTGTACTTAAAAAAAAAAAAAAAAATCTAAATATTATTTGAGTCGCGCACACAGGGGAGAGGTCAATCTCAGTTATTTGAACCTCCTCCTTTTCGATCCTGATTGGTTCTTTGTCTGTTTCTGAAACAGGTGACGACTCTTGGGACTTGATCACCTGTTACTGTGGCAAGCCGTTTGCCGGACGGCCGATGATCGAGTGCAACCAGTGTGGTATATGGGTGCACCTATCGTGTGCCAAGATCAAGAAGTCCAACGTCCCCGACATATTTTACTGCCACAAGTGCAGGGACACGCGACGGTCAGGCCACAAGAAAGACCCTTAGAGAGAGTGGGATGTGAACTAGAGTCCCGTAGCCATATCCCTCTCTTTCTTTTCTGTGTTCAGCCACATCCAACTTCCTTTCTAGCAATGCCTACTGCTGAAACAGCCTGAACTCTTAACTTAGACGGCAACTGTATTGCTAGTTATTTTTGTTTTTTCGTTCGACAATCACACACATTCTCATGTATTATTCGTGTAGCCGGTGTTTTCTCACGTTTATTAATATACATTTTTTCCTCTGAAAACTGGACCTGGAACAAGAGGATCGTGGCAAGTCATCATTTATCTATATCAAATATATTATTGCCCGTGTTGCTCAATGTTCTTGTCAAAATCGAGACTGATTTTACTTTTGATTGATTTATATGGAAGAGATAGTGAACAGAGATGTCCTCTTGATTTATTTCATGCAGACGGTGCATGACAAGATAGAGAATTATTTATTTGGGATATTGGAAATTAATGTTTTATAATGTTTATCAACTATTGCAACCACCTTTCCTGAACTGGTAATCAATGCAATGCTACTGCCATACCCTCACTAGACACAATCCCGTTCATCCACGGAGAGAAACCAATAGGATAGGAGATTAATACTATGTTATTACTTGACACAGGTATGTTTGCTTGTGCTAGACAGGCAGCTTCTCCTTAGGTCTGTTTTTTTGTACTTTGGCTTTGTTATTTTGTTTTTGTTTTTTTGTTTTTCCTTTCAGTTAAATATTTGTTGTCTACAAGGCACTCAATTAGTTACGTATTGCAGTGTGTTAAGCCCTCGTATCTTGGATAATGAGATGCAAGTAAACACCAGATAAAATCTGAATGGTAAATTGCCATCGTGTGCACAGACGATTGTGCTTTAGCAGTGCACTTTTTTTTTTTTTAAAGACGGACCCAGACCACCGTACTTGTCTGATGCAACCTAATATTAAATTAACTTGTTCCTGTACACTTGTGATTCCGAACTGGGTCTCCCTATCTGGCATGTTGGAAGTTTTTTGATGTTTGACAGCGGCATACTGGGAATTTAGCTTGGTCTTTTTGTTTCCTTGTACAACTTCTTTGTTTTTGTATTTCATTATTGAAAAACAGTATAGAAAGTATTTTTTTTCTTTTTTCTTTTTTTTTTGAAAGATGCTGAGAAAGGAGGGGCCAATGCTTTACCATGTAGAAGTGGCCTGAGACTTGCATGAATGGTTGTAAAAAATCGTTTAGTTTATTTTTTGTTAATTTTTTTTTTTCTTAGCTTTTTGAAAAGTGGACGCTTCCAAATCAGAGAATGAACATAACATGATTGCCCCCCTCCGAAACAGTGTACTGTTTGTAGTGTACAGAAAATAAGTTGATGCCACATGAGTGGTG
>JAVQJS010111763.1:2500-21928 GCA_036024795.1 Galaxias rostratus | reverse complement strand
CCCCCCCCCCCCCCCCCCCCCCCCCCCCCCCCCCCCCGGGATAGACATTAGGACTGCGTGCAATGGAATGTCGATGTCTACATTTTAAGTGTCAATTGTGTCTACACATGACCTCCTCTCATTTAAGTGAAGCCTAAACAAGGCCATGCCCTGAAGAGACCGCTGAGTTTTAATGACTTCCTATTAGTCTCAATGGTATGAGAAAATCAATGTGTTAGCGGTGAGCCTTTAGCCGACGAAACCTGTATGGGGGTGTGAGCAGAGGAGAGAGAGGGCCACTGAGCCAGCCATCCTGCATAGTCTCCGAGCCTGACTCATTTGTCTCAATCAATTCCTCCAGCGGTCATTCAAAGAGATATCGCAGAGAGAGAGAGAGAGAGAGAGAGAGAGAGGGAGAGAGAGAGAGAGAGAGAGAGAGTGAGAGAGAGATACAATGAGCCTTTTCGTTTTGGTCCCCGTTCAATGGAATCAGCCGTGAATGCAGCAGAAGGAACCGAGAGTTCACTTTGAGCGCAGGGGCCACTTGAAAACACTTACTGTAGCACCAGCTATGTAAACCGCTTGGTAATTGAGCTGTTTCATCTGTGCAGTATCTGTGTGTTTCATAGAATATGTATGGGCATTGATTGATTTAACTGTGGCGCATATATGCTCACACGCTTCTAGGGAATAAGCGCGCATCTTATTCTTATCTTACGTCTGCCCGTTCGACTGCCTGTTCATTAATCAAATGGCAAGGGGTAATGAGTTGTCGTCCTGCTCCCGCTCTCCACGGACGGCTTCCAGGGTGAGGAGGCCATCTGGACTTTCAGCTTTCCCAGCCCCTCTTCCCAAGGACCCCCGGCACCTTCTTGTCACAGACATCTCTGGCTGGTAATTGGGTATTTATCAGATTGCCCGTGAAAGGACGACGTTGCACTTATCTGACACAATTATCGGGAAAAAATGGAATCTCCTCCTGCTGCTCCTTCAGGAGAGCGGGCCCGTCGCCTCAGGTAGGGAGCGAAGAGGCCCTCGCGACGGAGGCGAGGAGGACGACATTCTTGGTGTCTCTCTCCTCGACTGCCACCTCCGTTATCGGAAGCCGTAGGCTGGGAACGCGTCAACGCCGCTGGTCATGGCCGCATGCAAATGGGGCAACCGGCAGCCCAACACAACGCATAATCCTTTCGGGGTGTGCCGTGACACTGGAGGAATGAGGGGGGACGATAGCAGACAAAGTGGCAATGAGCTCCCCACGGTCCAGATCTGATAGCCTGGCCTTTCAGAGGCCCTCTAATTCCGGGCCTGGGGAATGCATATAAAGCGAGTGGAGGGGTGTTCACGGAGCGCCGGCAGATAAGATTGAAGGAAAAGCTATTTGAGAAAATGGGCACTCCCGTGCCTTCCTGTTCCCTTCCTCGGCCAACCTAATGGAAAGAGAGAGGGAGAGGGAGATGGGGGGGGTGGGGGCTGGAAGGGAAAGCAGCGGCGCCGCTCAGTATGGCGGTGGACATGAACGGAGGAAAGGTGGTGATGCCAGAGCGGAGAGACCAGCGGGGAGGGACGGTGGTGCGTCGTCCTCTCGTCTTCGGCGCGAGGCTTTAGCCGGGAACGTTATTTTTCCTCTCGAGGAATGCATGCGATTGAAGTATACGTGGTGAAAGAACTCCGGATGACGCGACGATGCACTTTCAGGGTCTTTCCCCTCCCGTGTCTGTCATTGGGAGGGATGCATTTTCAAGGCTGGCTGCATGTGTCCACCACCCCTCACAGACCAACACACACACACGCACACGCACACACACACACACACATACACACACACACACACACACACACGCGCACACACACACACACACCTACACACACACAGACAAAGACACCCCCCCTCATGCTGGTTGGAAGAGAAGAAGAATGGCTGTGGCCGTTAAAAAGGGGGGACACCGGGAAAACACAAGGTGGAAGAAAGATCGAAGAGAGGCAATGGCACGGTAGACACACACCAGACAGGTTGGGGGGAGCAGCACGGGCTGCGCTAAGCATAATCAAACAAGAGAGAGGCGGCTGTTTCGCAGATGGCCGATCAGGAGAACCCGGCGCCTCGTTCCCCGCCGGGCAGACGGGCCCTGTCACTGGGCCCAGCCAGGTGAGGAGAGCGCCGTGGTGAAGGCGGCTGGCGCCGCGTTGCCGTCACACCCGGACCGCGTCACCCGCCGCTAATAGATAGGCTCACCTGTCCAGCGTTCCCTTGGCAGGAGGGCGGTGGTGTGTGTGGCCGGGGTGGGTGATGCAGGGGGTGGGGGTTGGAGAGGGGTCGCGGGGATGCGTGATGTGATGGTGATGATGATGAAAAAGACGTGATGATGCGGTTGTAGGTTTCAGAAGCACATACATCTCCATCGATTATGAAAATGGTTAGAGTGGTTCTTTCCAATCTTGAATTATATGAATGAACACAGAGAAGCCACATGGTGTTCTTTTCAATCTTATAGGCGTGGCATCACTTTATCCAATGTATTCGGTTGTTGAAGTAACTCTGCAATTATTTTTGACCTATTTACAGATATGAAACATATTTCATTAACCAAATAAATGGAGCTCTACCGTTCTATCCTATTTAGCGGCTTCCACAATGTTGGACTTTGGACGAGAAATTTGACATTTGTCAATTTAGTGTTACAATTCTTTGATGATCAACTTGAAGACTTCTCGTCTGACCTATGTGCCCGTCGTTCTCCCTCTCTCCCCATCCCAGATTGGCCTCTAGGGATGCCAGGACAGTGAGCTGAAGCATGCGTGTCACATGGTCAGGTGCCACGCCCCGACTCCTCCTCCTCTTTGTGGTTCTGCTCAGACTGGGCCAGTCCCAGCTGCCGGAGGATTCTCTGGTGCCAGGTAAGAATTCCCCCCAAGCATGGCATGCCCCCCCGTCGCCACAAGTTTGTGTTGTCTGTTTGTCCACTGTGAACCTGTCTGCTGTCGGGACATCTGTCTGTCTGTATGATTATTTGAATCCAGCTCAGGTTGCATATACAAAATGAAAAGGTGGTGTAACCAGTCCAATCTACAGAAGGAGCTAATCCTACCCGTATCTTCTGGCTGAAGTATAAAAAGAGCAACACAATATTTCCATTTCCCAACTCTTTAAAATGCATTGTAGCAGGCTTGCTTTGGCTCATACTAAATATACACAAGCCTGCTTCTAAGATGGCACCTGAGCCTCCGTCTATACTTAAACATACTCTTAGAGGCGTGCACTAAACCAAATTACATATCATAACTTAACTTAACATAATTTTTCAATTAGGTATGTCATGCATAACTACAACTGCATTCCAAACTTGTCAATTATACTTTTTTCAATTGTGAATGCTTTTCTTTTTTTTTTAACAAAAGTGCAACTTCCTGAAGGTTGATTATAAACTAATCTTTTGACTATGACTTTAGTTGTTTTGTGAATGTGAGTGGGTGGCAGTCGTTTTCCTCTCACAATCCACCATCCGGTTACCCCCAGAGCAGAGTGATTTCCATTCTCTGCCTCCCTCTTTCTCATCAGACCAGAGGACAGGTGTTGGTATCACATGTTAATGGAGCATTTTCACCCTCAATGCCTCCTCTCGTCCCCTGATTTTTCATCCTATTGCTTTTCACCTTTCATTTATTTCTTTTAACCGTGTTCTTCCTTCCATTTATTTCTACTTTTACCAACCCCCCCCCACTGTCCAGGAAGCAATTTTCTTGTCAGCCTGTGTGATGCGAGTACCTCCCCCTGCACTGGTTAAATGTCTTTGCCCTATCAGTGTGTGTATATTTGTGTGTTTGGAGGCGTACATACAGTTAGTGTGTGTGTGTGTGTGTGTGTGTGTGTGTGTGTGTGTGTGTTAGGTGGGTGCGTGAGTTTATGTGTGTGTTCGCGCGTGCGTGTTAGTCTGCGCATGCCTGTGGTTAGATAGGAGGTGTGCCGCAGCAGTCCTTTCAATTCCAGTCGGGCCTGTAGTGATCCTTAGAAACAGGACCACTATGGTGTCTAATATATAGGTCTCTAATAAGGTTGAACTGAGCTCCAAAAGGTCGGATTGCTCTGACTATAATCGTGATGAAATCCGCGAGTGGTAAAGCATTCAGTCCAGAGGCCCCCCCAAAAAATATAAAATGTAAGGTTCCCTGTGGCATTTAAATTGGGCAAGCTCCATACCCTGACTAATGGGGTACCAGTGGGCATACTTATGCTTGTAAAGTAGTTTAGAATGGGAAATCTTGTCTACCTCAGGAATGCCATGAAATTATTTTGAAATGAAGCTTGCATCTTAAACCCATTGAAGATGCAGGGAAGTAGTGAGTAATTATTTGGGCGGCAGTACAGTATGAGCTTAGCAAAACATCCCGCTTGCGGGTGTTTGAGTGAGAGGCTGCACTCGCCCAACAAGGAAAATTGTATCCCTGTTTCTCTCTTTGCAACCAAAACGTCAAGGCGTCCTTTTGATTCCTGAGTCCCTCAATACTCCCTGACTGACAGCTCTTTTAATTTCCTCGCCCTGTGGGAAACGCGGCCGGCATTTCTGTCAGTCGCACATAGTCGTTCCTCCAAAGACACACTCCTTTTCCCACTCTTCCAGAGCACTTTTAATATCCCCTCTCAGAACTGTCAGATAATGAGCTGGCCCCCCTGTCTGTTGGTGTCCTCCGCTTGACCGAGATTAGAGATAGCAGGGGGACTAAATGTCAGGTACCTCGCTGTAGGAGGGGCTGTTTGTGAATCGAGCACCAAACAAAGAGCCAAAGACGGCCCTTTTTTTGCATTTCCATGCACACACAAAGTTCTATTGATCTGAAATCTTTTTTTTTTTTAAACTGAGCTTGTTGTTGATCTCTCTGCTAGAAATTCAATGACTGCCAATCCAATAACTTTGAAACTTCACGCAAAACCGTCATCTGAGAAATGCTGCAAGGACATTTGAGACTTTCCTTTCAGTGTCAATGACAGAAACAATGCGCACTGGCTACTGAATAGTCTTACGTCTACATTCGACGCTTGCGTTTTTTCTACATTTGAGCTCCCATGTCAGTGCTGAACTTCTGACGATGCCTTTGGCCCCTTGAAAATCCTTCTAGAGCACATAGACCTGTGCCCTGCTGCACTTGTGGATGATAAGCGGGTGCCGACGGGCTTTAAATGGCCTGCCGATTCTGCCCACTCAGGTAGGGTAAAGTGCTCATTTAATCCACCATTACTGGCTCATCAAAGTCCTGCTCTGGGCATTAAGCGGCCGTCTCTTCCAGCAACAGGTCCTCGGCTTCTCCGTGGCTCTCCGGGATAAAAGAGAGCGGCTTCCCACCCATCCGTCCGGTGTCCTCGGCGACAGCTCGGGCCCACTCGGCCCGGCGTTGTGCTGCGGTGGCGGCCCGGTCCACTCCACGCTCAGTATGCAGGCGGCGCCGCACCCCCCGGGGCGATTAAATATGTGGTTAATACGGCGGCTATAAGAATATTGAATTACACAGGAGCCGCGCTGACCTTTTTAAATTACGGAGCCAATTGTGCGAGACGGCGGGGGGAAGTTTATAACAGGTACTGCCAAGATGGAGCCCCCGAGCAGAATGGATCTGCTGCTCCCATCCTGCTGACGGTCTCCTTATTAGTGTTCTGCACTATAAGCACCTTCTCTGCCTCCACCACTCCGCCGCTAATTCTCCGCCACTTTGTCTCTGGCAATCTCTCTTTGTCTCTCCATCGCTCTCCTCTCTCGCTCTCTCGGAGGTTATAAATGTGCATGGATTTTTCGAATGCCAAAGAGAAGAAGCGAATGTTTGCCCTCGCTGGTGCGTACACCGATTTGGCAACGCCACGTCACCGTTGATAGAGCAACGACGGTCTTGCCATGCGTCAGCTTGAGCGCGTCAAATCAAATCGAGTGTCTCTGTAGGGCACGTTCAAGATGACCATAGTTCGGGCCAAGTGCGGTACAAAGCCACGCATACATCTTGATCAGGGCCTGTCTCTCAGAACCTTCCCAGTCAGCGTATCGGCCGGGGTTACGGCTGAAGGTTGTCTTTGACGTCCACTCTAATTTCAAACTAGGTTCAGAGAAATGAGGCCGTCTTGTCTGGTTACAGTGACCTGGCTCCGCAGCTCCGCTGCCATTTGTCAGGCATAGCCCTGGGTTTCCCTCGCACACAATATTTATCGATGGCTCTGACTCGCTTGGCACACGACAGAGTAAAGCTTTTTACCAATGAGTGAGGGCAAACAAGAATGGAATCCAAAGCGAGTCTCGGTCTTTCTTTTTCTTTCTTTTTTTTTACTCCACAAACTTTCAAGAAAATTGATTGCTGATTGCCCCGCACGGCACTTTGGAAATTGCCCTGTAATTGTGTTTGTGTATAAGAGAAAAATTACCTTTCACCACTGTATTTCAAAGTTCACCCTCCAGGGAGAGACTGTTCATAGCCATTACAGAAGAAGAAGACAAAGTAGATGAAATACAGGAAGAGGTAGGAGAGGAAATCACGGCGCTCTTCATATGGCTCTTTGTCTAATGACGTTTCGCTCTGTAGATTTCAACGGTCATGATCCCTCTGTTCATAAACAGAGAAAAGCATAAGTGTTTGATAACATTTCAGCAAATTCAAAACCACACCTTACAATGTGTATTTTCCCTGTTAGTCTTTTAATGTTTAGACATGTTTTATTTGTGTTGGCCAGTGATTGTCCCAGGCGTCAAAGCTTTCAGACTTTCTTTCCTTTTATTTTTAACCATACATTTTTTTTTCTCTTACATCCTCAAGACCTTTTCAGTTTGTCTCTGATCTAATCCCGTTGAAAAACTGCTGAGATGATCCGATGTATGTCTTGGACCTATTGGTTTGCTACTGTAGTCCTTTCTGTTTAAGGCAGCACAATTAAATGGGTGCCCTGACATTTGTTTATATGGGGTCTTATCTAATGACTGACGTGGGAGGCAAGCAAGGGCGGGACTGCCGGTTTTAAGTGACCAACTGTGCTGTTGAGATGAATGTAAAACTGCATTGGTCTCATCACATATTTTGAGTAAAAAAAATCTTGATGATTAGATGTAAACCAGTCTTAATTGGATCAACCTTTGCATTCTTTCCCTTGGTGGATTGGAAATCGGCTCTTTGACAGGAGTGTGCTTGGCCAGTCATAATACCGAGCCACGGGGACTTCATTAATGGCGAGAGAAGTAATTAGCGGTCTCGGTCATTTGGTAGTTTGGTGGAATCGAATATTTAAAGCGCAAACACAATGGCGATTGAGAGCAAAATACCAACATTGCCCTGCAAGCAGGGCGTTGCAATCTGGCCGCCCACTGTTGTTGTTTTTTTCAGTGTACTTTCATCCAGCAGTTTGTCCACGGATAACCGGAGTGCTTCAAGCGGCTTTCGATATTTCTCTGTCCTGAGGCATAGAGGGACAGCAGTTATCACCTCCTTGCCTTTCCCCTCCATCCAGCAGACATTTAATTACAGCGCAGGGACAGGACGGTGTTTTTTCATCGCTCCCCTTTCTCCCGTAGGCCAGCGTTTAATGATGGTATGCTCGTCTGCTAGGGCAGGGTCGGGATATGGGCATTTGTTTGTTTCTTTTGTTGTGGTACAAAATCTTTATTTTCGGGATTTTTAGTGTTATTTTTTATTTTCATTTTGATCGATATATTTTTGCCGGACTGTGTTTGTCAACGCTGCGCTTTTGCTGGGGTCGTCAAACTTATGGATCTTTCAGCTACCTGTAGTTATGCTCTGAACCCAAGTAGCAATGCATGATGCTTTCTTTTTTACTGTCTGCTTCCAAAGTCTCGAGCTCACAGCTTTTTAGGATGAACACTCGGCCAAAAAGACAGCAGGGATGTTAAGGTCGCAGACTTTAAAGGAGCACGCTTCTTTTATGACTGGAAAAGTGCGACTTTTAAATAAACGAGCCACACTTAAGAAATCTAATGAGAGGCAAAAAAAGATTTGACGTTGGGAAATGCGCTGTGCCCACAGTTGCGCGCAACTCACTGCTGGCAGATTAAGCAAGATCAACAGAAACAGCTGAAGCTCCATAATGTCATGATGAAGAAAAAAACCGCTGACTACTTCCATAGTCATTATCACACGCCCACGCATCTTCAAACTCCAACGCTGTGCTGGAGGTTCCGATGCTCTGCCTCACTGAGTCCCGAACGAGAGACTCGAGAGGTGTCAGCGGATCATCGTTAAGCACATGCATACGCTTAGCTAACTATAGCATCCGACTCAACCGGTGGTTGCAGATTCAAAAAGATAATATGCATCGAAAGCATATTCACGCCTGCTCTTAAACTGACACAATGTGCGATGTCAGAAATCTGATGCGCAAACATTCTCGTTCCTTGTAGTTAATAACTTTGCCCGCCAACCGTACATGACAAGGCGATTAGAAGTGATGTTATACAGATAGAGTGATGGTCCATAATTCACCTGTGCGCAGTGTTTTCATGGCCTATTATGCAGCACTTTATTGATATACACAGAGACAGGGCACTGACTGCTCTTTAATATCCCTCCACACATCCACCCAGCAACCCCGCTCCACCCCCTAGCCCTTACCGACCAGAGTTGCTGTCATGGGGGTCGTACCCTGGGGCTGGGAGAGAGTGTCATCGCACAAATGAATTTCTCCTCACATCCCTCTCTCCATTAAGGAGCCGCCTGTGCTCCCAGGGCGGTGCACACCCATCCGGCCCGCAGCAGTGTCCTCCCTCGCTAACCCACCGACACTTATTTATACCTGTGCGGTGTCTGCAGCGCTCGTCCGGTACAACGACAGCACGCGGCAATGAGCGCCGAGCCTTTGTTCTGTCGACCGTCTCTCTTTGCGACCCGTGTTTGGCCTGGGTGCGCGACGTGCCATGTGAGCGACGGTATCAAACCTGAGCGTCGATAGAGGACCGAGGTAGCCCGGGGCGCTGTGTGTGAGAGAGGCGCAACACCCCGCTGAGGCTCCCGACCAGCCCTCTGTCCTCACTGGTTGTTGTTCCGGAGACCGCACAGCACTGCTTAAATGAGGAACTTTGAGGACTGGCAGACAGATTGAACGGCAGAGGGAGGGAGGGGGGGGATGATTGGAAATCTATGTGTGTACGTGCAGTGGAGGACAATGAACAGCCCTTTTGTCTCCCTGCAACATCACAAGAGTTTCCAGACACTTTCTTTGATTCTCTCTTTCTCTCTCCTCTCCCAGTTTCTGATTATGTAAGAAAGGGAACCGTAGGCAATTTTGAGTAATTGCATTATTTTCTCTGCGTTATTCAGCTTTTTTTCTTAGGGGTACTTTTTTTGTGTTTGCCTGTCGATGTTTGTGTGTGTGTGTGTGTGTGTGTGTGCTTGTGTGTGTGTGGGTGAGTGAGTAAGCGTGTGTGTGTGACTCTCGGCATGCCTGTTGACTAGTCTTGAAATGAAAGTGATATCCAGAGAGTCGCCAGGTCTTCTCCTTCACTCCACATGCACTGGGTTGACTGTGCACTATCGGAGCCCTTCAAGAGGGCACCATCTGGATCCCTGTTACCCATGCACTCTCATCATCCCTCTGCCCCATTGAGACAAGATATTGGAGACGATTCCCCTCATTCAACTGGAACCCCCCACCCAATTTTAAATGGAAGTTATTGCAGTCCTTTCATTTGTCAATCAAGCCAGCGAGTGAGGGACAGCGCCGTGCCCGTAATTGTCATCGTCCTCCAGAGCGCCCCGAACGCAGCCCATCTCTTTGCATGTGAAAGGGACCCGAGACGAGAGGTGAGCGCTGAATAATTACCCAAACCACCCATTGTCTCCTTCACTTTGGCCGGCGCTGTCAGGAGACTCCAGGGGGCAGACGTGGGGACAATCGATGCGGGAGAGGAGGGAGAGAGTGTGGGAGGTAGGAAGAGAGGAGGGTGGGAGGGGGAAGAGGAGGAGGAGGAGGGGGGGGCTTTGATTGCCAACCGTTATCATTAAGCGGGTCAAATGTGCCACCGCCAGCGAAGCTGGTCTATGTGTCCTTCCTCTTGTCCTTTCCCTGGTTTGGATGGATAGAGATTGAAAATGTGTAACTGTGGATTGGAATGCAGGCTGATCTTTTTTTTATTGTTATTTTTTTCACAATTTTTACAAGATGTGTATGTTAGTGGAAAGTTTTTTTTTTTTTTTTGCTCTTCGCAATTGAAGAGACTGCCGCAGCCTTTGGGTGCGAATTTGAATTACTTCTCGATCTGTGGAGCATGGACAGGAGTAAGGCGTGAAACATATTGCGCCCAGATTCTTTGGCTGATCCCTCCCAAACTGTGCATAACGTTGACCTTTTATCGCTTTAATACGGCACGCGGCAGCTTCTAGCATATCAAACACAGTCCCCCGTTCAACACGAGTGTCCAGCATCGGTGGACGGTCTCTACCCCCCCTCCCCTTACCCCTATCGAATGTTTAATAAACGCCTGGCCATGGTTCCATCGCTATGACTGATAGTCCCACCCCTAGCCAGACTTTGCCCGCTATGTTTTTAGGAAATGAAAAGCTGCAATTTTATGAGCTGGTTTTTATCTCCTCTCAGTTTTGTTGTCCCACCTGCATCCCCTTAATCTCTACAGCGCCTCTCTGGCGGGCGCCCACACACCGCCGGCTAGTCCATACCTAATGACTCGGATAAGGGAACGCTTGGGGGGACATTAGACGATAGGATTACTGTCTAGACCTGAGACGAGTGTTGCCGCTCCACTGAAATAGCACGGCGAGAGATTGCCGAAGGGAACGGGCTGGTGCGCGGCTCCAATCTTGCAATTAACGCCCAGGCCCGTGGAAGACGTCGGGAACGTTTGTCATGTGAGGGCTCTGCCTTTTTACCGGTGGCCCACCGAGTTACGGAGGACCAACCGCCGGACCGTAGCCAACACAACGGCCCACGTGAATCCCCTGCCTCCGACGCCTTAAGCTGTTTCTGGCGTGTTTATCTGAACAAGTGCTCCACCTGACAGATATCGGCCTTGGCGCGAGAGAAGCTTATTTCCAGGACGTTCTAAAACAAAGTCCCCCTATTGACGTGCTTGTCCGGATAATAAGCTTGATAAACAGCCCCATTTCATTTACTGCGGCTGGAGGCAGTTTTAATTAAGGAAAGAGGGGCACTCTCTGCTTCCGAACGGCCTCACCTGATCAATTATCTCCATTAGGAAACGCACACACGGTCGTCCAGACACTCCACAATAAAAGTCAAAGGCAGAAAATATGACCCTCAACAAGTCCAATATGGAATACCCTTTGAAACAACTCATTTTATTAATAGTGGCCGAGATCACAGGGGGGGGGGGATTCAGAGATTAGCTGGCAATCAGAAGCAAATGCCACGCGGGGATCGGAGAAGGGGGTATACACACACATAGCGAGAGAGAGACCGTGAAATGAAAGTACAAAAGCCATTGGCAGGGATTCCACGCTTATCTCCGCCCATCCGCCCGTCCCTCCCCCTAAACCCCCCCACGTGAACTTCACGGCGAGCGGCATGACATTGGGCTTTTATCACCGCGACAACGGTGCATCAGTGGCGACGGGCTCCGGCGTGGTGGGACGAGGGAAAGTGCTGACGAGGGGGAACGAGGGGGCGATCAGTCACTGGCGGCCTGCCCATCAAGTGGGGGATTGGGGGGGGGGGGGGGGGGTTCAAGGATGCTGGGAGGACGTTGACGCCCTGTCATGTGATCACCTGAACAAGGAGAACCTGTGACAGGGTCCGCTATTGGGGGGTTAAACGCATGCAGATGTCCCGGCAGGGCAAACGCTCAGTTATATTCTGACGTGCACCCCGTATACACAATCCTCCAAGACACACACACAAACACACATACGCTCACACTCGACAAACACACATGCAAGCACACGCGCACACACACACACATACACACACGACACATCTGTTTGTGCAGACAGTGCAATGATGATGATGGTGGTGGTGTCGGTCGAGTCAGGTGACAGATGTCAGGTGTCAAGTCATAGACCGCCGTTCTCCCCTGTCCCCTCCTTCACCCCCTGCTCCCCCCGTTTCTTCCCTTCCTCTCCATTTCTCTTCACCGTCTCTCATTCACATGACTGTCACGTCCCTGACGATGCGGGGAGGAAGGGTGGGGGGGAGAGCGGAGAAGCCGGCTCCACCATGTTGCCGCTGTTTAAACCCTTCTGTCTGGTGGTGCCGCTGTCTGTCAGACCCAGAGAGCCGTGTGCACCACAACACCTGTGCACGGGTGTAACGCTGACGACAGACAGCCAGGTTATTCTCTGCGGAATTAGGAGTCTATCAAGCCAAATGTTGGGCCTGTCGCTCCGAGTTCCTGGACTTTCTGATCCTTTTTCTGTTGTTGTTAGGGCCTGAGTGACAGACTGACATGCCCATAAACGCTGGGGTTGACTCTTCTCTATAGTTTTATTTTGATTTCCCAGTCGTGCCCCGTCTCGATATTTGGACTGGAATGAATTACCCCCGGTGCCCTTTATCAGTATGACAATGTGGAGAGTTGTGGTGGCGGCCGCTGTCGACTTCATTATGTCTCATTTCCATGCGAGCGACAGGGCTGAAGAGGCCTTCAACCTGCTGCTTTCCTCTGCAGCCCATAAATCTACAGCACACACAGAAATGTACACGCGCACACGCTGTCGTTCTCTCGTTCTTTCCGTCTCCTCCTCCCTCTCTCTCTCTCTCTCTCTCTCTCTCTCTCTCTCTCTCTCTCTCTCTCTCTCTCTTTCTCACTCACTCTCTCAATGTCTTTATCACGTCACATACACACACTCTCACACAGTCGCCATCCACTTCACTCACCCCATACCAAGTCTTTCTTATTACCATAGATAATGCTCTTCACGTGTGGCAGCTCTTTTCTCCCCTTCGGTGTGTGTGCTACAGTATCAGGGGACAGGAGCGGTGATGGAGGGAGGGGGGGGGGGATGCATGGGATGTGTGTGTGTGTCTGTGTGTGTGTGTGTGTGTGTGTGTGTGTGTGTGTGTGTGTGTGTGTGTGTGTGTGTGTGCAGGACAGTGGCACTCACATGGTAGCCTCTAATTGATTGGCCAGCAGGATATTCAGGCCTCTGCCGAGCCGTGGATCTATACGTATGGATTACAGCCAGGTGGGAGGAGCGGGGGAGGGAGGGGATCCGGGTATCTTATCAAAGGCTACGGCGCTCCAGACCTTTGTGTGTAGGGTCATTAATCATCCCGTCGGTGACGTGCCGTTCCAGGAATCTTTGGCCCTCTACACCTTTGTCCCCCCCACCACTCCCTCCCTCGAGGCGGACAGTTTCGAGGGCCCTGGGCCCGCACTGCTCAGCGACCCATTGGACGCCACTCAGCCAATCACTTCATCAGAGCCATGCGGTAATGGCAGCCTCCGAGGGCGGATGGGACCCCCTGACCCACGGAACCAGGCAGGGAGGGAGGGGGAGGCGGTCCAAACTCGGGCCTGATTGGACCAGAAACCAGCAGGTCAGAAAGTGAGATTCAGCGAGACAGTGCGAGCATCTAACTGCTCAGACAGCCGAGTCTCCTCACGGCTGCAGTGCCCCTTGTGAACGTGGCTGGAATCTTGCGTCTTGCCAGGGAACCGTGCGCATTCCCGGGAGCTCTGCCCTACGGCAGGGCTGGGAGATTGAGTTTCACACGCGCCGTGCGCGGCAAGCGTGACTTTAGCTCGGCCCCGGCGGGGCGATGTAAGGGCGCCGCGGTCCCTATTGTGCATTCTGAAGAGCGGCCCGGAGGAGGACGCTGTCCTCGGCCTCCGCTGAGAGTGCTGACACGGCCCCTTTGTCTGCGTCTGAGGGAGGGGCCCCGAGGTGCTGAGCTCATGTTTCCTCACCCCGGCCATGCAGCAGCAGCAGCAAAGGGCGCGCCGACCCGAAGGAAGTCCAAGGCCGTTTGCCTGGGTGTCATGCATGCCACGGCGCCTCTGCGGCCACCCTGTCTAGTTCGAGCCTTTCAAACGGGGAGTTTGTCGAAAACATCCCTGGTGCTTTTGGAGACGGCGCCCGTGAAACGTTATGGAACAGCCACTTCCTGGATCAAAGGATGGCGCCCACCACTATCGGTACCGCCCGTATCTGTCCTGGTAATTACCCACTTTAATGAGGCCTTTAATGGCCGCTTTAATACTTGCCTTATCATTTTATGGGGACCATACAAATCGACTGGACGTCGTGGAGAGCTTAAACCAGGGGGGAGAGGCATTGACTACGCCATTCGTTTTTTTTAAAGCGCATTAGTAGTCATTAGGAAGAGGAGGGTGCCGCCTCCACTGTCCTGAGCGGGGTTGGACAGCGGTAGGGGGTGGGATGGGGGTGGGGGGGTGGGGTGGGGGGGGTTAGAGGGGGGGGGGGGGGGTTAGAGGGGATCACGTCAAGGTGACCTCGTCCTTGTGTCGTTCGGAAGGCCTCTCATGCGGCACATTGCTTATTTAATACATCTTATTTCCTTTATTCAATTGCTGTTGAGTCGTCCCCCAGTCACGGATCCAGCCGCATTCCCAGAAGACGAGGCCCGTCCACGATCAATAGCGTGTTAGCTGACGGGGCACTTTTTTGGTGGTGCAAGGGTGGGTGACCGAGGGGGTGACAGGGACAAGCGCAGTGTTTTTTGGAGGACGTGTCCTGAGTGGATGTGACATGGAAACTCCCCTTCGAGATAGCAACGCCTCTCGAACAGCGCAATTCCAGGCTCATGGACCCTTCCTAGGCCCGGATAAACACAGCTTGGTAATACATGATTATGGTGATATCAAATCCAATAATTAACCCAGCCCCTTTTTCAGTATTTATCCATCTCCATATATTCTGCACGCGTCCATTAGCTGGTATGTTTTGCCAATGATTAGCCAGAGCTCTCACATATCTCGACGTCCCCAGCTGTTTGTGCTCGACCAGTGTGTTCAATAAGAATTGGCCTGCTTACCATTGATTTGCCATCAGTCATGTGGTTATGTTGGGTCCAGCCTTGAAGAATAATCCCCGTGTCACGGAGCGGAGTGAGCAGCAGATTGATAACGGGGAAATGAAATGTGTGAAATCCGTAGTAAGCGCTCGCTGGCCCGCACCCCCCCCCCCCTCTCTGTCTCTCTCTCTCTCTCTCTCTCTCTCTCTCTCTCTCTCTCTCCCTACTGCCCTCTCTCTCTCTCTCTCTCTCTCTCTCTCTCTCTTCCCTTTTGCCGCCCTTTCTCTCTCTTTGTCCTTCTCTCTCTTTGTGCCTCTCTCTGAGCTGGGAGTCTTAAGGCTCTCCATGATGATGAATCCCTCTCAGCTTTACCTGCTTTAGAGAGCTGTCAGTCAAGGCGGGCGCAACGCACTTTTATTGTTGCCTTTGTTATGAGTTTGCCTTCTCTCTGCACTTAACTAGTTATACCCTCGGTGTTGAGCTATGTTCTCCAGTTCAGTACTATGTCTCTCTAACACTCACCTGCCTTTGCCTTTGTGTGCGCACTGTTGACGTCTTTCTGCAGTTTACTTCTCATCCTCCTCGTCTCAACCCTGTACATTCTCTGCTGCTAAGTGATTCACTGTGTCCCTAAGCACCTGTATTTATTCATCTGGTTCTCCTCAGACACACCCTGAACCACCCTCCACTGCCCCTGCGACAGCTCTACTCCTCAGGCCTGTGGCGTCAAACTGCGGCTGTTCCCCCTGCTCTGATTTAGTGGTGACAATCCATCGGCCTAGAACCGGCCCTGGCTTTTAGTGAATTAGCACACATTATCACGTCCCTTCATGCCGGTTCGAGCCTGTCCTTCCTCCTCCTCCACCTCCTTCTCCCAGGCCTTCTCACGGCACCCACGGACAAAGCAGGGAAAAGACGACGGAGGAAAAAAAAGGAGCTGTTTATTGGTCAATGCTATTGATCTGCAGATTCAGAGTGATTTATCTGCCTTTTTATTGGGATTGTTTTTCACTGCAGTAGGGAGGTTTTATGTTCAATTGTACTCGGCAAAATGCCCCAGTACTGCTTGCTCCGGTCTCTCCGGCTTTTGACTTGATTTATCTTCTCCGGGGAAAGGACTTAAGGGTAGTAGGAAAACAGGGTCTTTTTGCAGTTTGTTTGTCAACGGAAAGACCATTTCCCCTCTTAAAGTGGAGTAATTCAACGCTCGCCGCGAGTGCAGTGGAAATTATGGCGCGGTCTAAAAAAACAAAGTGTCGCTTCCCCGAGAGGAACGACCCAGATAGAGCCACAGCAAAGCTACAGAGCAGCCGCCTGCCGTTCATTTCCCAACCCAGGCAAAGTCAAACGGTCTCGCTTTAACCTGCACACCACGTCGAGAGCTTTGACTGAAACATAGCGCAGGGTTTAGCCCACGGTAGAGGGCATTGAGAGAGCTCCGTCTTTTTAGACCCAATTAAGCTTGCCATCGGAGGCTGAGAGTCCCAGTCGAAGCCCTCCTCTCCCCCGGCGCCCCATTAGAACATTCAGAGGCCCGTGGAAGCAGCCGTCCCTGGTGGAGCTTACCTCCTGACCTAGAGCCAAGGAGAGGGCCTGCGTGCCTCCTCCTCCTCCTCCTCTTCCTCCTCCTCCTCCTCCTCCTCCTCCGCCTCCTCACCCTCAGCTCCGGCAGATCGAGGAGTAGCCTCCAGACTAAAGAGAAATATATTGAGTGTGTGTGCGTGTGTGTCTTTCCGTGCGGGTTTGTGTACGTGCGTGTGTGCGATTGTTTGCGCACATGGGTGTGCGTGTGTGAGTGGGTGCGCGCGCGCGCTTTTGAGGAGTGTGTGTGAAAGACACACAGCGAGATTGAAAGGTGAGAGGGCATTCTTTGTTTGGCTGGAGAGAAAGGTGTTTCTGAGACAGCCAAGGTAGACAAAGGGAGAAAGAAAGAACGAAAGAAAGAAAGAGAGAGTGTTTCGGACCACCGTACAATTACCTGAAAACCTGGAAAAACAAGCCTGCCATCTTCTCGGGAGACACGATGCATTACACTTCCCCGTTTCTCCCAGTATCATCCCAGTCTGAGTCAGTCTGTGGCTGACCGCTCCGGCCTGAAGGTGTGGTGTGGTGTGGAGAGACCGAGTACAGTGAGCCGACGCACGTTACCATCCTTTAGCCCCAGCGGTCTGCCATAAATCATGACAAATACCCCGGCGCTGTTACCCGGCCTGCTTACACAGTGGTTTACCAGCCCACATAAGTCACTGTCTCCTGCCCTCCCACCCATCTGGGACGGCCCAGGCCGCGCGCCGAAGGCACACACACTAAGTCAGCGCTCTCTGCCTGCACCACGTCTCCAACTCGGCCAGCTCCTCCGTCTGTCCCCACGGTGCAGGCTGCTGCCCGGGGTCCTCCCCGCCTGAGCTCGCGTCCCTCGGAGAGACCACGGTGGACCAGAAACCGTGGAAATCATCATCCCCATAGGCCGCGATCTCTCTGTTGGTCTCTGCCTGCTTCCTACTTTTTGCTGTCTCTCCCATGGTCGCACGCGTCGTCGCACAGCACCTCACTTTGGTTCAAGGCAACTTTTAGCGAGGGCGGGGATTTGGAGAACTTTTTAATTTCTTGGAGTGGCATTTCCACACGGCGATGAGACGCCGCCGTGTTGCTAAATGTCAACACGGGAAGCGTATCGCCATTCTCTTTTGCCCGGTGTCCTTGTCTTCATTTATTTCCTTTCCCTGGGAGAGTTGAGTTCTGCTTCTCTAAGTGATATCCGCTCACAGGAGCTTAGTACAAAAGCAGCAGGCCAATCCATCTAATTTCATCACAACTTGCTAATTTATGGAGACTCACAGACACACAGACACACACACACACACACACAGACACACACACACACACACACACACACACTTGCACACACACACCTTATATGTCATGCGCTATAGGTGGGGTTTAGCAGGCATCGATCTAATTACCGGGGATCGAATTCCATTACATGCGGTATCATTAAGACGTTACACATGCCCATGCACACCCACGCTGGCTTAGAACATGGAGACAGGCCTTGCAGGTTGATCCATATATTCCCATTGATCCCTGACAACTCATCAGCCTCGGACCTCCGGATGCTTAGACCAGCGTGATCCGTCCTGTGTTAATGGTTCATTGTACATAATATTATTATATATTATTTTTTTTTTAAGAGGGGTTGTAATATTGACAAAATAGAACCTCTGTCACAAATACAATATATATATATATATATATACATATATATGTATATATCTATAATACATTGAATTTTATATATATGTATGTATGAAGCACTTCTGTTGTTGCCCACATGTTTCAACTCTCCGGGTTCGGCGATGAATACCTGCATTGAAGGTTCTCAGAGGGTTGACAGTGCAGTTGACGCTCCCTCTCTCCTGCACCCCCCCTCCCCCCATATCTAATGAATGCATCGGAGTTTCAGCCTTTCTTTGGGGCCGATGAAGGAGTAATTGGGAAGGCAGGCTTTCTATAGTGGAAAGGCGGCCCTCTTAACCAGCTAAATGAATAGGTTGGCCAGACTCGGTGCCCCTTACTGATTGTGTCCAATTAGACCGCAGGGAGAGAGAGAGGCAAGAACTCATTCTAGCTGTTGGTTGGCGTTCGTAATGTTTAGGTTAGCGCTTGTGTGTGTGCCCGCGTGTTAGCACGCAGGCATATTTACATGCGTTGACGTGGTGCGTTTGTCACTGCCACATTTAGAGCCCAGCAGATTGATTGGAGATATGAAGATGAGACCTTTAAGACATTGGTCTATAATGCACGTGAATTCACCAATATATAAGCGATTAATTTCTTAGTCGAGTTGTTGCCACTCTCTTCGTACCTCCTCCGACATCCTGTAATGATATTGGCTTATTGCGAGTGGGGAGAGGTGATGGGAGATAGCGAGGAGGACGAGGCTACGACCTGATAAGGTACGGCCACTAACAAAGCAACCCTCTTTTTCAACCTTCAGCTTGCCAGAGCTCCCAGCTCCTTGGACCATTATTCAAAACCTAACAAGCCGATTCATTTAGGCTGTCTGCGAGCGGGATTAGGTTCCCGCTCGAGTGAGCACAGCGCCGAGCATAGAGATATTCGCCGCACCAAACACAGCATTTACATAATTTCAACTATGGGTTGGGGCAGTAATAAAGAGTTATGATAGAACTGTCATTGGAGGATGGAATGCGGCGCCGACGGAAGCAGAGGTAGGGGAGATTAACACTGGAAGCTCGCCCTGCTGCTGAAATGTCAGTAGACTCAAAATAATGAGACTGGCCTCCCCTAGAGAACAAAAAACCCCTACGACTATTGCCTCTGGTATGTGTGTGTGTGTGTGTGTGTGTGTGTGTGTGTGTGTGTGTGTGTGTGTGTGTGCGCGCGCGTGTGTGTGCGCGCGCGTGTGTGCGCGCGCGTGTGTGAGTGTGTGTGTGCGCGCACGTTCGTGTGTGTGTGTGTGTGTTTGAGTGTGTGTGTGCGTATACGTGTGTGATATGTAC
>JAVQJS010111759.1:0-12500 GCA_036024795.1 Galaxias rostratus | reverse complement strand
TTACATCTTACCCCAACCCCCCGTCCCCCCTCCCACTGTCGCCCTCACCTGAGCCAGAGATAAAGGAGGAAGGCTGGCTGTCTTTCATGCTGTGCTCATTTCCCTTCATCTCCTCATGTGCCTCCTCTGCTCTCCCCTGCAGGGAATGGCGTCCTCGGCGCGCTCCAAAGGGGAGCACAAGCTGCGCATCTTCCTCACCATCTCCTTCGGGGGGATCAAGATTTACGACGAGAGATCGGGGGTAAGAGTCGAGGGGCAAGGGCGGCAGGCCTCGAGGCGGAGCTGCGCCGTCAGACCCGTGCCAGCTGCTGCCGTGCACCTATAGGACGTCCAGAGGGCACACACACACACACACACACACACACACACTCGTACAGTTCATTACACTCCCCAAACGGGTGAGGCTGCCATCTTGACTGCCTTCCATGCTGCCACTACTTCGCTCACACGGCAGCAGGATGCATGTTGGGTCTTACTGTATGTACTGTATATGCTGATGACAACAGACAACAGAC
Source organism: Galaxias rostratus (assembly GCA_036024795.1). Classification (NCBI taxonomy): domain Eukaryota; kingdom Metazoa; phylum Chordata; class Actinopteri; order Galaxiiformes; family Galaxiidae; genus Galaxias; species Galaxias rostratus. Next base: position 11,985 of record JAVQJS010111759.1, on the reverse strand, counting down.
AAAAGGTGTTGTTACACAGAAGAAAAAAACCTTGGGATCAAACCCCTGTCCTCAGTGAGCTGACAGCTGGATCCTTAGCGGACGCAGGCTCGGACTTTGATGGCCGACGCTGGCGTATTGTGTGATGTGTCCGCTGGTGTGTTGTCAGGATGAGCTCCGCTCCAGCTGCCCCCCCCCCCTGACGACCCGGAGGCCCTGCTGTTCCATTACAGGGTGATCGAGGGGCTCCTCTCAGCATCCCAGGGCACGCTGTAGCAGCCCGGCCCCACTGCACTCATCAGCTCTAACCGCTAATTAGCGCTCCGCTCCCGCCCTAATGATCATCGTTGCTAACCGCTAATTACTCCTTAGCTCCACCTCGAATGTCGTTTGCGCTAAACTGATAATTACGCGGCCCTTGGGTTGCCTGGTGGCATGGCCCCCCACCACCACCATCGACCCCCCCCCCCCCTTCCCCGCCCCAAGGCCAAGCACCAATAACACCCGTTTTGAATAGAGGTTGTCAATCACAGCTAATGTCTAAATTATTCCCCTGGCTCCTCCCCATGGCTCTCACTGGTGTTGGCAGCTCATTTGTAGCTGAAGCTCCTAATGCGTTTTAGTTTATTTACCGACTATTCCACGCAAATAACACTCCACATTTAGTATCCCTCTTTAGTTAATATGACAAAATGGGGGATTATTCAGTAGGAAGCCATGTCAGACCGTATTTAGATGAAACTGCTTTATGTAAAGCAGACAGAATCCTCCATCATGTTGAGTAGTTGAGTCCTATTAGTTCTATATTTTATATTAATCGCAGTGAACAAACAGACACTAAATTCCTGCTTGCTCCACCCTGTCGCTAAGACTTTTTGTTGCTATTAGTTAAGCAGCAGGTGGGTAGTACTGAGTGACAGCTAAATGTTGGGTTTGTGTGTGGGGGTTTCTGTGTCTGTGTATGCAGTACTTGAATTAGTGTATGTTTGGGTGTCAGAGCTTTTGATTCAGTGTTCAGGGGTGACTTGTGTGTGTACTGCTCCATGTCGAAAATACATATTTTTTTGCATATGCAAAATATACAGCGACATGCCCCTCAGGTTAAAAATAAGTGAACACCACTGTCTGGGGTGGCGAGCTCGCACTGGGTTCCCTCATGCAGCAAATTTGCCTAACCCTTGGAGACACATGAAAGCGGGAAAACGAGATGGAAAGAATGGCGAAATATGTCAGCTCTCCCTGTTGAGTGGAGTCGCTGTCAAGGGGACAACAAAAGAAGAGCCCATCACTGCCACTTTATCTGCCGCCCCGTTGGCGAGGCCCCGGCTAGACACCCACCGCAGGATCCGTTCCACATGGCAGTGTGCCAGTTGTTTTCAATAGTCTCTTTCTGCACGTCGTTTTGAACTTTACACGCTGAGAAAAGAAAAGAAAGAAAAACGATTAAAATACACTGAGACTTCAGAACAGAGAGGTGTTTCACACGCGTGCACACTCACACACACAAATTCACAGGATTTAAAGGTGATACACTGCAAGACATTCACTACCTGATGTAATCTCACCTGGTAACGAAACCTTAGCTCCCTCACTTTTGCGGTTTGCTCACCTCTATGGATTGACAAAATTGCGTAAATAATACAAACAGCACATTTAAATGAAAAACATGAAAAATGTATGTCTTATAATCTCCGCTCATTTGCATATTAATACTATACAGCAAACACACCTAGCTCTAAAGACACACAGGTACACCACTTGGCAGCTTTTTCCCTTTGCCCTGACTGGTGACTTTGGCACCCCGCCTGTGTATCTCCTCCAGGTTCTCCTGCACCACCACTCGGTCCATGAGATCTCCTACATCGCCAAGGATACCAGGGACCACCGGGCCTTTGGCTACGTGTGTGGGAAGGAGGGCCATCACCGCTTCGTGGCCATCAAGTCTGGCCAGTCGGTGAGCCACTCCCTCCCCCCCCCCCCCTCCTCGTCTTGTTCTAGTGATAGACACACAGAGTACCAAGTCAATATGTTAAAATTAAACAGGTCGTATTATCCGATGGGTTTCCAGACCCATATTTATTTGTCAGCTACACCAGGCATACAGCACAACACATGAAATACATAATACGCTGAATAAGGACGTGCTTCTTCCTCATCTTCCCCCTTTGGTCAGGCCGAGCCGCTCATCATTGACCTTCGTGACCTCTTCACGCTCATCTACGACATCAAGCAGCGGGAGGAGCTGGAGAAGAAGGCCCAGAAAGATAAGCAGTGTGAGCAGGCCGTCTACCAGGTAAACACCCCGCTCGCTTGCAATTCATCTTGCTCACCTTTCTCCCTCTGTCAGTCCCTGACTGTCTCTCTTTCGTGCTCCCCTTTTCTCGATCCTTGCCCTCTGCTCACCTCTTTCTATCCCCCCCTCCTCTGTATTTCTCTCTCTGCTACCTCCAGTTTTCTCTCTGTCTCTTGTTCTCCCCCTTACCCCTCTCTCCCTCCTCTTACTTTGCCCCTCTTTATCTTTCTCTCTGTTTCTCCCCCTCCATACTTTGTTCTGTGGCTTGTTGAACGACGCTCTGTCCGTTTAATGTTCACATTCCTCTACAGTGAGATCGCACTGAATAATGTGCTCTCACTAAGCGAGGCCCTCTTCAATCATTTGACCAAAAGGGCCCTTCCGTGTCACACACAACTTAATTCAGGCCTGCAGACGGTTGCCCATTACACAAACTTCTTCTTGGATTGTCTGAAGCCATTCACTGAGTAGTGGATTTGAGATGATTTCTGTTTGATTGGCATCCCAGTGTAAGTGGTATGTGAGTTGTCTTCTTAGATCTTTGCCAACTCTTTATTGGAATAAAATGCCTTTGACTGATTTGAAATCTAGATGTGCATGGATTGACTGTTTTATGAGATTAAAAAGGGGCATGTCCCCTTTCATTTTTGTTCCAATACTACACTTCCTTTTATTCTGTATATGTACTCTAAGAAACACACAATTAGCTACATGCTGTACACCAAATTATTTGTCTGTATGTCCATATGCATATGAACCACTAAGATGCAGTGCATTCATGACTAAGAACGTGCATTATTTCCAACCATCACACAGACCATTCTAGAAGATGAAGTGGATGACCCTGTGTACCAGGTACGTTCCAACATTCAGCCGATCACTACTAGTCGTGCATAATCGAAGACCAATTATAGCTTTGCTGCCGCTATCTTCACTTGTGATTCGGCCAATCAGACAGCCAATGGCTCCCCTGTGCAAATAGCTTCACTGATCCGCTTCAATTAATGACTCATGATTTTCCACCATTCCAGTAATAAGCCGTAGATCATCTTAGTGGACAACTGTTGAACCATTCGACTCCCATTGCCAGTGCAGTGTTGTAAAACCATATTTTTTCAGTTGATCTGTGTCGATGTTCTGGTTTTTTTCCTCCAAAGACTTGATTGTCTCCCTTGTGTGCCCTTGCTTTGGCTGCACCTAATTCTCGATTCTTGTGCTCACACTGAATACAGACAACATTAACCCTTACTCTGAATCCTTTGTTCAGTGCTATGCCCATTGCCCAACTCCTTTTGACAAATCTCTATTATTTGCTTCATAGATTTTGTTTTTCAGATATGTTATCCCAACACTATTTATTAAGCTGTTCGAATGCATATGTCAATGACAACTTTTCCACTAAATTTCGGCTAAATTCTAACTTGAGCTCCATCTTCAAAACCGGAAAACGTTTTGACTTTGTGAATCCCAAGTTACAGTTAAAGCCCATGTTTCTACATTGTAATGAAGTGGCAGAGTCTAGCTCTGCTCGTGTTGGTTGAGGAAGCACATAACTCTGGACAGTGCCTTGAACTGCTGCCTGACCAATTACTTGTGCTCTCTCCTTTTCCCCCTTCACTCACATTCTCCCTCACGTTCTCTCTGATTGTGCATCCTTTCTCTCTTATTCTCCCTTTCTTTTTTCTGATTCTCCCTCACTTTCTCTCTGATTCTCCCTCTCTTTATCTTACTTGCTCTCTATTTCTCTTTTATTCTCTCTTGCTCTTATTCTCTCTCACCTCATCTGTCTTATTCTTCCTCTTTATTCCAAAAACCTCTCTCTGTCAACCCCACCATGCTACTGTGCCTTGCTCCCCACTTCTGTTGTAGTACATTGTGTTTGAGGCTGGACACGAGCCCCTGCGTGGCCCCCAATCAGAGGAGAGCGTTTATCAGGTACACTACCAAGCCCCGCCCCCCTCTCTCTATCTGTAGCCTCTGTAGAGCAGACCGAGATCAAGGTATAGGTCAGCCATGTTACCCAATTTTGCGGGTTTTGATAGCTCAGTCCGGATGACAGGCAGACATCTTAGACGTCAGAGAATGAAGAAAAAAACATGGTGCTGTGAGATCCACAACAGAGAAGAACCCTTGATAGAATTTTGCGGAAGAAAAATGAAGTGTCAGTCAGTGTATGTATTCTCCTGTCGGGGTGGACGTGGAGAGTCAAGGGCAGTAGTTTAGCCAGGATCATTCAGCCAGAGCACATGTGGCCTCTCTTTAGATTCACACCAAGCTGACCTTTTGGTTTTACCTGTTCATGGGACCAACGCTGGCCTCCAGGGACCTGCTGTGTGATTCAATCTAACCCCCCTCCTCCTCCTCCTCCTCCTCTTCTCTTCCTACTCCTGGCTCCCTCCGTCCCTCCGTCCCTCCCTCCCTCCTCTCCCTTTGCTCTCCCCCTGATGCTTCTGAAGATGAAAGATTCAGAGAGATTAATCACTTGCCATGCCATTTGATCTTCGAATGAAACCAGATCAATGGACGCGGAGGAAAACACAACCAAAAGCCAAGTCAGCCAAGCGAATGAGAGAAAGAAAGGGAGAGGGATATTGTCGACCACACTTAATAGATGAATGTTGTGAAAATATAGACGAGGAGGGGTGAGCAGCATTAGGCGATGTTTGCCTTCCATAGATCGGTCTTTTGTAGTTGAAGTACACAGACTCAGAATAACAATGTGCTTCCTTAATGCCCCAAGACGTTGCGCACACAATCTCCCGCCGTGGTTTGCAATCAATATTGATTTAAGTAGGATTGATTAAGGAGCACAACTGTAGAATTTGCATAGGCGTATAGCTTTAAATCCGCCACCACATCAGAAAAAAAGAACAAACTGTTTCTCATAGAGCCTTCCTAAATTGATTGAGTTAGTCCTAGCTCAGGATGAAAAAAGGGGTTCCACTTTTATCCACTCTTGTATTCTCAATATGCCCAGCCTTGGATCAAACAATATGGTGTTGCTCCCGTATTCTCCAACGCAGGTCCCCACAGCCACACAGCAGAAGGAGGGGATCTATGACGTCCCAAAGCGCCATTTCATGACTGTAGGTGTTCTTTTTCTTTTTTATTCTTTGTTCCCTCCTCACTTTTCCACCGGCAGACCTCTCTCCCCCTCTTGATGGAAATATGTTAAGCTTCCCTGTTCAGTGTTTATTTACCATTTCAGTTTCGCTGGAAGGTTTCCAGCTTGAAATTGGGCCCAGGCCCCACATTTGGCCATGTACGTGCACCGTCATCCTGTCGTTGGATATTAGTTCTTGACGTAGTGCTTGGCTCTGTTGAGTCTCATGATGATTTTACATGGCGATGACTCATTCAAACAGGCGCCTGTGTGTGTGCGTACGTGTGCTCCTGTGTGTGTGTATGTGCATGAGTGTGTGTGTGTGTGTGTGTGTGTGTGTGTGTGTGTGTGTGTGTGTTTGTGCGTGTGTGTGTACGTGTGGGTGTGTACGTGTGTGAGTGGTGTCAGCGTCCTCTTTGATGTTCAAACAATATTGTATCTGTCATGCCTAGTGTGCCCAAAGAGATAGGCTAATTGATTGGCCAACCAATGTCAGACGTGTCACCGATTTCACACAACATTTGAGAGTGACCTATGAATTTAAATCAAATCCTCCTTAAAGATTGAACTCTATTTGACGACATGCCTCGACAAGATCTGCAACAAAAGGTTTTGTCTTTCTGGTCCTAATTGCAACGAACTAAACAATGAGTCGTTGCTGAAATTTTCTCCAGAGGTTCTAGAGTAGAGGTTTGCTTGTGGACGTGATGTCTTGTTTGGTGTAGCAGCATGTGGTGTGGTCACTATCCAATGACTCAAGACATTGCTGCTTAATGGGCAGCAAATGTATTTTTCGAAAGCAGGTTATTGCTCTGTATAGTTAATACGGAAAATATATTTATTTCCATTGTTATTCTAGTTTGTCCTCCCTTGAACAACAGCTACGATAACATTTCCCCAACCATAAATCATAAGCATTTCCTCAAACCTGTTTTGTCAGGGCATTCACACAGGAAAAGGTTCACCCAAAGTCTGAAAAACGCAGCCTGGAACAGAACCTATTTTTCCCCTGTTTGTGCATCGCCTATTCAGCATATCAACCAGATATGCCGTATTGGCCCCTGCTATCTCGCTCAAACAGCCCATGCCAGCAGAAGCAGCACTGCTTCCATATCTCTAAGTGTTACTGCTTGTCTGTTCATTCAGTCGGAGCTTCTTTTTTTTTGTGAGAGCCGCGAGCTCACCTGATGAGTGTGCCGCTGCCTGAGGGGAGGCCCTGTCCAGCCTGCACACTCCCTTCTCCCAACTCAACTCTGACTCCCTTCCCTGTAAACAGATAGTAACGGCAAGAACATTATGTCCCATCCCCCCCACAACTCTTGAGAGGACATTAACAATATTGTGTGTCCCCCCCTGCCTTCCTAGCACTGTGTGTGGTTGCTCTCTCCTTCATTCCTCTTTGTTCTTTTTGTTTGTCTCTGTACATTTCTTTAATTATGGCATGGTAAGCATGCACATTTGTGTACGCTTGTGTGTGTGTGCATGTGTGTTTTTGCGTGTGTGTGTGTGTGTGTGTGTGTGTGTGTGTGTGTGTGTGTGTGTGTGTGTGCGTGTGCGTGCGGTCGTATGTTGTACCCGTCCTTCCATGTTTTTGGCTGGTGATTCATCGTCTGCTTGTGCATGGCCCCGAGAGAGACTGCTGACATACATCTCATGCGACATACCCATTCCACAGGGTTCAGACAGTGGTGTCCTTTCACTATAAAGGCCACGCCAAGGACCACGGCCCAGGGTCACATCCCCCAGAGGAACCCTACGGTCCCGGTTGAGTGGTTCGGGGAGCGTGGCCCCTCCATAAATTCATAGGCTGAAAGCCACACAATGACCCGGCGTACACGGGCTATTGGAGAGGCATCAGCATGACAATGCGTGGGCATCTCTCCAGGGCTCACATGATTGGCACACATAAGAATATCTCATCAGCGCCGGCATTATTGGACTGAATAGCCTTTTAGCCGCCCAATTATAGGGAATCATGGGAGATAGGTCTCTGATCCATTTTCTGATAATGAAATGAGGGGGCCGTTGTTTCCCGGCGTCTACAGTAGCAATTCCCTTTTGTGAATAGAGTCACTCAGCCGCCCCTAACCAGCCAAGCCCCCGACGCACCACCCTACACCCCACACTGCTCCAGTCCCGTTTTAGAGAGGCCTACAGCGTGACTTATCAGGCCCGGGTACAACTGCCTTTTGTCGTGAAATGTCACTTTTTTTTTCCTCCCCTCTTTCTCTCGCAACTCTTTTATCTCTCCGCAGAATATCAACCACTTTGATCTTTTTGGCGACATGTCCACTCCTCCCTCTGTGAGTACTTCAAATGCTTCACAAGGGCTGATAGCTGTGGGACTGTTATTAAATGGGTTCAGCTCACTTCAATTCTCTTTGGGTTTATGTTATTATGTAGTGCATGCTAGTAAAAAATTGACATAGTTTAAAATTTAAATGACTATGTATTACTGTTTGGACATGACTTTTTGGGCTTAACATCTCTTGGACATTGTTACTTCTAACACCTCTTTAATAAGAACCTGCTGGGCGATGCTGAAACACTGGCTGACATTCTCTCTTTTTTGGAAAGCATATGCACAGTTTTAACTACTTGGCTGACTTTCACAGAGCTGTCACCTGTGTGTGTGTGTGTGTGTCCTTCCAGATGCCTCCATCACCAGCCAACACGCTGGACCCCAGCCGAAGCCACAGGCAGCAGCAGCCCCCGTCTGAGATGTACGCCCCCTTCAGCCCCACCTCCGTGCCCTCAGGTAGTCTCCCCAGACCACCTCACTAGTGTCACACACAAATAGAGATATATTGCCCAGCCAGCGCATAAGCAAGATAACAATAATTTATAATGTAATATATCAAAAATATAATAACTTGAAAACTAGAATAGAGTTCACATTGTGTTATATTGTCATATTGTGTTATATCGCATTATCTACTATGATAAAATACCTTCTTACCTTTTCTCCTGTTAAAAGTAACCGTTGTTTTTGGTTGCTTTTCCTAAAATTAGGACATTCTCTATATTCTCACCTTATCATTTGTTTCATAATTTCCTACCTCTTTCTGTCTTGCCAAGGCTATATGACCATGGGTGCAGTGCAGGCGGCCCAGTGGGCGCAGCAGCCTTATGCGGGCCAGGCCCAGACCCTGGCCTTCCCCGTACAGGGGCCCCTCCAGGTGGCCCAGGTGCTCCCAGGGGGCCAGCCGCTCATCTGGAGCCAGGCTAACATCTTCCCCGCCACCCAGCAGCAGTGGGCTGCCATGGCTGCCTACATGCCGGCCGGGGCCGTGGGCGTCGGGGGCCACGCCATCCCAGCAGCCATGCTCCAGGGCCTGGTACCCATCACCACCATGTGCCCCCAAGGCTGCGACCTGTCCGCCCCCTCCTCGGCCATCACCAGCCCCCAGCATGCCGCCGACCCCGCCCTGCACCTCCACCGGCAGTTCAGCTTGGGGAGGGAGGCCCTCGGCGGGGAGGTGGATGCGGGCGAGGGCCCCTCTTCGGCGGGGGCGTTTGGCGCCGCGCTGGGTTTGGGCTCCGCAGCAGTCAGCAGGTGTGGCACTCCGGTTATTGTGAGCAGATGTGGAACGCCGTGCCTAGCTGCCCTGCCAGACAGCCTGGTGTGCAGCCAGCTGTGTCCGCCCTCAGCTTTCGTCGCCACGCAGGAAGAGGAAGGTAGCTGCAGTGACCTTGACCTCTCACGGTTGACCTTAAGTCCCGGCACATCCACATCGCCATCCACCGACTCACGTAAGGGCTCCTGGTCTCTGTAAACAAGAATGTTAACAATCAGATTATCAGAGATACTTTACTACTGTGCATGTAGAGTTAATGTAGCACACCTATTTATGAATACTAAAACAAATGCCAGCCTGTTCCGCTCCTGTATATAAGGTAGTAACTGGACACGTGTGTTTTCAGCATCTACACCTGCTCCCCAGCCCAGCTTATTGTCAGACAGTGGCCCCTCCAATGCCAGTGACCCCCCCACAGACCACTCACCTGGGGACACAGAGGCTAGCAGCACCAATCAAGACGAGCTGGTGAGTTTCGTCTTTCTCAAAAGTCTTTATCAATCAAAGATGCCTCTTTTTAAAAATGTGTAGGAACAGGTAACATTGGGCTTTTAGGATAGCTAACTGTGCCACCTTGGAACACCACCACCACAACTAGAGTGCCCCTGGGCAATGTGAAATTGCTCCAGGGGGACTGCCACTGTGATTTCAGTGTCTGTCGCTTTGGATAAAAGTGTCTGTTAAAGGACAGTAATGCACTGTAATGAAACTGGATTTGTCTGTGTCTCTTGCAGAGTTCAGTGGCCCCCAGAGCTGGGTCTCCTGGTCCAGTGGAATCCTCAGTAGACCCTCCCCAGGACCAGACCTGTCCTCAGGAAGACAGCTAGAGAACAGTGGGCTCCAAGGTGGGCCGTTCTCTCCTCCTCCTCCTCACTCCATTCCCTATTATCTTTTCCGTCCTCTGCTTTCTGCTCAATAATTTCATCTCTTACAACACCTGCATTTCCTTCCTTCAATCTACTCTCCTTTTTATTTCCTCTCTTCCACTTCCATCAATTGCTGGCTGTTAGAAAATGCACTCTTTCATCGATTGGTCCAACAGTGTTCGTTTGGTGCCCTAGTGCATCTCTTTCTATAATGATCTCCCCTGCTAGCTCCAGTCTTTTGTTAGGCGGTCTGTGTGTTTCTATGCCCTTGTACCTCCAATGTCCTCTTCCAACTGGCTATAGAGCCTGGCTGTTGTGAAAAGGTTGTTGAATTACGTCTCTCTAGTTTTACACAAATATACGAATGCATTATGGCATTCATAATGGATATAACACAATACTGTCATCTGCTGGCCAGCATATACACCTGCACCTACCAAAGATCCGCGCATGCTATACATTTTTACTAGCTTCTATTTTTGGTTAAGCTTTTCTGCTTGTTATATAGGATCCACTCTGGTTTATAATAGTATTTCATATGCCAAAACAGACTTGCTGTAGAGTGTAGACTTTTTCTTAATTTTATTTTTGTTTACTTAGGTTAGTTTCACTGAGATTCAGACTGTATTTTTCATGCAAAACGTGGATAAAGAATCAGCATGTACAAAGTTTCTCACAAATGTACATAAAACAATACATTCTGCAAATACAGGCATAAAAGTATATAATAAAGTCCATGAAACATTCCATAACATGGAATGGTAAAAAAAACAGAGAACCACATAGTGTCATGTTCCAATAGTTTTGACTCCAAAGGATGCAGTAAGACAATTTCCTTAAGCTATATCAATTTCCGAAGTCTATTGTTTCTGTTGTTCCAAATCCTTGGTTTCATGCATAGTAACGCTCTTCGTGTCCTCTGCAGGGAAAGGCCAAGAAGATGGCGGGAAGAGAAGAGGACAGTAGACTCTGGAGAAGGCAGAGGGACAGAGTGAAGGGATGAGTGACCACGAACCACTGCAGCCTCCTTGGTTGTTGGATCACACACAGACGTGTTCTGGACCAACAATCATTTAGGGGCATTTTGTTATTTTCTGCAGACCAGAGACCTGAAGGATAACTTCTCTCCTGGAAACAGAGACTTATGAGAAAGACATTCAGACTGTGGGTGGGGAACCCTCTAATAAGACAAACTCTTCAACCAGGAAGTGACCTTTGAACCTCCTGACAAAATTGCTACATACTGAAGGCTTACATGGAGGTGGATATATGTCTATATGCAGTATATATACAAGATCTGATGAATTGTTCAGAGGCTTACCCCAAGCAATGCTTTCTAGGTCGTCCTCTCCACTTTTAGAACTGCCCCTCAACATGAATCGTGTTGTGCTGATGGAGCTGCCTATTGTTTTCAAAGGAATGGCACCGCAGTCCTCCATTTTGCATGAGCAGACTTTGTACGTGGATCCAGCAAACTCTACTGTGAGCAAAAAACTCCTCTCTGAAGCTTCCTCTCCAGGCTAGCCGGATCAAAAATAGATTCTTTCTTTTTCTTTTTTTTTTATAAGAATTGATGCCAAGCCTTTAGAGATATTAGATATTTGAGCTCCGGCGTCATAAGTTTAGTTGCCAAACCTCTATTTTGTAAATAAGATCTCCTCAGTCCCTTCCCCGGAGCCTCTGTGCCAATAAAGTGGGTTGGAATCTCAGACACCACACGCTGGTGGTTCTAAAGCAATGCCCCACCAGCAACTCCGTTTTTAATGTCTGGATGTTTGCTTCTCTTTTGTTGCCAACTTTTTTAGATTTTTTTTTCCTCTCTCCTTTGTTTTATGTTGTTTGGTCTGTGACATATGAACTGTGATTCTTTAATACATAGCCATTCAAGGCCAGGCCTGCTCTATCTGTTTCACTCTGGTGGTACTGGGTAGATGAAGTATGAAAAGGAAAAGGGTCCTTGCACACTCAGAGAAGAAAAAAATAAAAGTTATCCACAGGCAACTTTATTACAAAGTCACAATTGCTTCTACAGAAGGTTCGTGTGTGGGAGGGGTGGGGGGGCTTTGGGTGTAGGGGGTGTGTTGTGGGGGATTTTCCTGCATATCCTTGTTTTTAGATATTCTAGACATCCCAAAAAGCTGATGTTCCCATCCTTCAGTGTTTGTT
>JAVQJS010111749.1:0-19075 GCA_036024795.1 Galaxias rostratus | reverse complement strand
AAAATGCACACACTGTGTGTGTTTTTTCTGTACGAAGGGTTCGGTGAAGGGTGCGAGGGGTTCGGTGAATGCGATTATGAAACTTGCAGGGTTCAGTACCTCCAAAAAGGTTAAGAACCACTGGTTTAGGGTGTAGATAGAGGTTCGGGAGAGGTACACAAGGCAGGCGGACTATGATCATCTCGCTAAGGAGAAAGATAAGACCAGAGAAAGAGTGGCGAGAGAGGAGTCAAAGACTATATCAGGCAGAGGTAAAGGTGGAGTAGAAATCTGCAGTCAAAGCTGAATGAGTGCAGCAAGAGACTGTCAGAGAAGAATCCCAGCAGATTGCTAGTCAAAAAGCAAAAACATGGAGAGTTGTTTAGAAAGGACTTAACAAGACAGAATTTTTTTCTTGAAACACAGGGGATTGGAAGAAGCAGAGGCTCAGTTAGAGGCAAATAAATAGGTTCTCAGCAAGAGACTAGATGCCGTTAGTGTAGAGAGGAAAGAGGAGGCTAAAACGTGCAGGAATTCAAAGAGAACGACAGTCAAGTGTTGTCAAAGTGCCTCAACTTTAAAATAACTGGTGAGTGTTTTGAACGAGTAAGTGGAATTTTGGAAAGGGGAGCATGCCAATGCTAGGGAAGGAATTAGATAGGGTAATGCAGGCTAATATACCTACTGAGGAGCATGGTAGATATACAGATGCTGTAAGGGAACTGTACATGGATCTGGTTTGCAGCCAGGGTATTAGTTTCAATAAAGTGACTGAGGTAGTGAAGGTAGTTTTAGATAAGCTGTCCCATGGCCCAACCCGTTGGGAAGCTCAACAACGTCCTCAATAAACAGATTTCAAAAATCATTTGTGTATTTTTTATTATTATTTGAGAGCTCGAGTATGGTACGCACCCTTAAAAATGCCCAAGGGCAAAAATGCACCCACCCCCTTTGTGACCCTGCATATGATAAGCGGTACTGCTAATGGATGGATGGATGGATTTTAAATGTTTGTGTTCACAAAGGTTTAATATAGTCTAACTACCATAATAAATGTCTGCAGTTATACAATCAGTTTTTATGTGTTTAAAATTATTGTGCTGCACCACCAAGATAACTACTACTAGAAAGTAAGGTACGGAAGGGAATGGACCAGAGGTAGAGTAGCTACTGCGAAAAAAAGGAGGTTGGTTGTCTTGATGCGACTGCCTCATTGCTTATATCATGCTATATATGTTGCGCCGTTTAGTAATCCATTCTTAACTCATGTCAGGGCTAAAAAGGGCCAAACTGCAATGTGCCCTGCATAGGCTAACTAAACCCACACAGGACCAGTGTGGGTTTTCCCACTTTGGGGCCCCGAAGGGCAAAGTTGCTGTGGGCCCTGCATGGGCTAACCCATATGGGGCCCACGTGGGATCAGTATGGGTTTGCCCTGCCCACACTGCCCCACAGTAAACCCATATATACCCACAGTAAACCCACACCTACCCACAGTGTGAACGCACAAGCACGTTTGTTGTGATATACAAACATAGTATAAATATGTGAATCGGTGCAATAAATGTGACTGATGAGTTGATAGAAAATTCGGGATCTATGCGATGCTAACAACACCTAAAAGTTGGTTTCCCGCGATTTGACAAGGCAAATATGCGTTTGTTAGTCCTTGAAACTTCTTTCAAACACCACTAGATGGCGACAGTGCCTCATAAAAACTGTGCATTTTGTTGCTTTTCATGATATTTCATGATATTTTTAAAAAAAACTTTACCAACCTGGTTGCTCATCATGTGGCATTATATTCCAAAATATGTTGTGCTAAAATAGTATTTAACAAAGATTTACTCCATGCCAGTTTGTTTTTGTTTTATTTTTAATAATAAGAGCGTGTCTGTGAGAGCAGTTCATGTGCTTCGGTCAAACTGACAAATTAGGAAGACATCACACCAGCCCTATTCTAACATTGGACAGAATTGTCCTCTTTGAACAACCAACAAAGAAAGACATTACACAGTAGTTTTAAGATCTTCTATATACATTGTTGGATAGGGAGGATGGTACATCACGTGACTGAGATATTTATTGAATGTTTTATGTCTTCCATTGACAGCATACAAAAAAGGCTAAACAGATAATAGGTAACTAGGCGGCATACACAAACACTTTATTTTTTACAGCATACACTTGGTCCTCTAGCGAGTCTACAAAAGTGTAACACTGAATTGTTTGCTATATTGAGTTTGGAGCAGCTATTTCACAAACATATTCATAGTCTGATGTTTACCTAGGTGGGGAATTTTAGGATCGTGTGCATGTATCCTTTTCCCACCTTGTGCTTGAATTGGATTACTACATTAGTTAACTCCTTGCCAGAGAAAGTTGTAGAAAGCTAGGCAGCCCGCTGATGGAAGATTAGCCGATGATATGTTTCTCCTCGTGCATCCTCCACCTTATTTTTCCTTGTAATTGTTGTCCTCCCTTTCTGATCACTTAGCAACTGGCCTGATCGAGTCAGGATTCAAAATGGCTCCATGATAGTAATACAATTGATGGACTGGAGTGGTGGTGGTGCGTGATTTGAGGAAGGGGGGGTTTGAGGGGGGTGGGTGGGCATTGGGTGGCACATTGTGCTGAGAGTCTCTGGTGGTGATGGTGATCTTCTTCTTCTTGACCCCATGCTGGAGCGCAGCTGGTGGGAGTGGGGGTCTACCCACGTTTAGCTGCCCTCGTTCATCATGGCCAGCACTGTCTCGGCCTGCGTGGCCAGCTTGCTGTTGGTGTGCTCTGTCAGCTTCCCTAGGCTCTCTTTGATGTTCAGAGACTCAATCTGTTCCTTCATCGGGCCTGTGGGGACATGGATAGAAATTAAGGGATGAATGGGGGAAGAGGTCATTGGGGTGAAAGAGGACGATTGATAGGAGGATGGAGATACGGAAGTAAAAAGGTTGTGGGAGAATACTGGGGGGGGGGGGGGGGGTTGTTTTCGTTAAGATAATGTGTTGGTGTAGTGCTTACTGGAGTTGGCCAGGCTACAGATGAGACCCAAGGCGCTGAATTTCACTTCAACCGCCCCCACAGGGTCTTCCAACATCTGCTTCAGCGTGGGCAGGAGCTCAGCCTCCCTGAACGAATCCTGCATCGACTCTGGAAGTTGGCAGGGAAATGCATCAACATGGAAATGAGCATGGAAGTAGTGAGCATCATAGAATGAAAAAAACTAGGTTAAATTCTCCCACATTTCCATACTAAATCACATTGCACACCTGTCGACCCAACAATAGGGAAGTAATTACTGTATGTCATGGCTTTTATTAGCATACGTTTTACCCTTTAATGAATGTTCCTCACCCATGTCAATTGTAGACGCTATCGCAAGAGCAACCAGCGCCTCGTTTTGCATGATGACGTGCTCACTGGTTGCCATGGAAATAAGGTGTCGCACCCCATCCGCCTCGGTCACGGCGTTAATAACTTCCTGTCAGAGTAAAGCGGTTAAGAAAGATTTAGAAATAGAATAAATCATATAAAGTTTATTTATAGTGCATGTTTAAAACAAGCACAAACGACCAAATAGATCAAACATTGCAAAAGAATTGTTGCTTTGCTTGTGTCACAGTTATTATTATCACTGTTAGTTTGTTTGTGTGTGCTTTTACATGCTTGCGTCAATGAATACCCCTTTAAGCAGGTATGTGTGTGTGTGTGTGTGTGTGTGTGTGTGTGTGTGTGTGTGTGTGTGTGTGTGTGTGTGTGTGTGTGTGTGTGTGTGTGTGTGTGAGACTCACTTGGTTGCGGCTGTGTCTAATCAGGGCAGCCAGAAGGCGATTGGCCTCCCCTCTGACCCCTGCGTGATCTTTGGCTTCACACCACTCCATGACGCGCGCTAATAGAACGTCATCCCTCCCCAGCACTGTGGCTGCTTCCTCTGAGGTTGAGGAGGATGGAAGGGGGAGTTATGAGGGAGGCAGGAGAGAAAAAAAGCAGGATAAGAGTCGAGAAAGCATATGAAAAAAGAGCAGAGGCCAGATTTCAAAGAAAACAATGAAATAGAAAAAGGCCAGAAGCGATGTTGAAGCCAAATGGGGAAAGCACAATAAAAACAACTTCTATGAAGAGAAGAGAGCAACACTTTCTCAGGAGAGCAAGGTGTGGGCGTGAAGGAGAAGGGACGGAAGACAGCCCAGTGATGATTCCTTTCAGGAAGTGTCGTACCTCAGGAGAATACAGTAATTAAAAGAACCTACCCTGCAATTTCTATGTGACGTGTGGTACCAGTCTTTTGCGTATCGCTTTGTATTTGCCTTGTTGTTGGGTGTCATGCGCTGACAAAAGTGAGGAGGCTTCAAAGGCTGCAACAGCAAGCCAGCCTCAATGCATGCGGTGAGCGCGCTCATTGTGTTACATTGTTACACTTTTGCTTTGACACATCTAGAGTCAGTGGGGTTTCATTCGTAGGATGTCCTTTTTACCCAGAGTTCATTGCCAGCGAGTGAAGGATTTGGATTTAAATTGGACTTCAGTGGATTTATCACTACACACACATTAAACTCTGTTTCCGTCAGTGTTTTTGCTTGTTATTTCTCACTCTCTGTCTTTCTCTTTCTCTCTCTTCCCCAGTCTCTCTCGCTCTCTCCAGTCCCACCTACCCTGTCCATCCACCATCATGCGTAGAGTGCCCAGTAATTTGAATTGCACAGGGGGCATGTCTGAGCGCAGCAGGGTCTTGATCCTCTCCGTCACTCCATCCTCCAGCATCCGCACCTTGTTAGAGGCTGCGAAAATATAAATGAAAGGGAAGGTGGAGAGATTTTAAGGACAAGAAAATATTTGTATTTTCCCCAATATCCCAAAAGATAACTATTTTAAAGAAAAATTACAAATAGAACAAAATGGAACAACACTTTCCCAGTCAAAGCAGGTCTGCTTTTAAAAACATGTGAACTAGAAATTTTGCATCGTGTAAATCCAATTAATTATACGCATGTCTGTGTGTGTCTGCTTGTGTTTGTTTGTGCATCCTGCAGGACCCTTACCTGGAATGGCCAAGTTCCTAAGGGCGCTAAGCCCGGCGTGTTGCACAGAGACGTCTCCTTCATCCACGTGCTGCTCCAGCAGTGTCAGGATGTGAGGCACCACACCCAGCTCAAGCATCTTCACACAGTTACTGTCTGGGAGAGAGGAGACCATCTCAATCTCCAAGAGAGGGTCAAATGCAAGGTTAACTAAGCGAGCACATCGAAAGAGTGGGGCCACGGTTATGAGTATAAAAAGATGTGGTCCAAATCAAGTGTGGTTAAATTGGAAAGTGTTATCTCAATGATGGTTTGGAATATAATATGTTAGGATGAGAGAGGAAAAAAAAGTAGTCCAAAAGTATCCTTATGCAATAGCAACTAGAGTAGGAATGGATAGTCTGCCAATTCCAAAAAGCAATTTCATGTTCAGTTTAATTGTATGGAAGAGGTGCTCGAAGGCATGCTTTCCATCCACCAGCTCTCACCATTCCTGGCAAAGTTAGCGATGGCCAGGGCGCCGGACAGCTGCAGCTGGGTGTTGGAGCACTGCAGCCAGGAGAGCACGTCTTGGTACACTATCCCTGTGCCCTGGCCGAAGCACTTCTGCATGGACTCGTCTGACATGCGCATGCGCGCACGCACACACACACACACACACACACACACACACACACACACACACACACACACACACACAAACACACACACAGAGCGGCATTAGTCATCATAATCATGCAACAACTACAATGGAAGGATCAATCGCTGCCCCTGTGCCCTGGACACAGCAGTCGTCTGACACACACACACTCACACACACACAGAGCGGCATTAGTCATCATAATCATACAACAACTACAATGGACTGATCAATTGCGATTCCTGTGCCCTGGCAAAATCAACACACACACACATACTTTTTTAGCTGAGAATGATTGACCACAATTTATTCTGTATGCCGTTTTAGATTTGTATCTGTTACTGTTAAGAAAGTGTGACAGTAACCAATAACTATTTACAGGGACGTCGAACAATAGAAACCCAGGTGCTTAGAGGAGGAGCATGTGGATAGTTGAGCAATTAGAACAAAGGTAAAAAAAATGTTTTAATTCCCACAGGAACGTCTGCCGAGGTCCTAACAGGCCCTTCTCCGTTGTTTGGAGTGACTCACCTCCTAGCAGGAGCGACACAATGAGGTTGGAGGCGATCTTGATGCTGCAGAGGTCGTGGGGGTCCGATCCCCCCTGGAGCCCCCGAATCATCTCGGACAGAGCCTCTGGTACCCCCGACTCCACAAACTGAAGCTTCAGGACATCTTGAGAGGATTTAATGTAGTCCATTTTCATTGAAGATTTTGTACTGATTGATAGTATGACTGATAGTATTTAGCCTTCTTTTTTATTGTCCAAATATTATAGTAAGTGTGCGTGTAAAAGCGCTGCATGGACAACGTTCAAAGGCTCATGATTTGGCAAACGTGACGGTGTTTATTTACTTCTAAGTAAATAGTATATAGTATATATAGTAGTATATATAGTATATAGTATATAATAAATATAGTATATAAACATATGTTGGGAGTTAGTAGTAGTAGTTAGTAGTTAGTTATTTTTGCAATGTCAATAAGACCATTGGAATTTGTTTACAAAGGCAGGGCCATTTTTAGATTCAAATCTGTCTTTCCCCATGGCTCATTAGGCTCTCATCCAGTTTCCTGTTGTCCTCAGGCCAAGAAGTCCAAAAATAAAATATAATTTGGGGGCTAATTGGAAGAGGCAGTGTCAGCTAAAATAGCAGCTAATAATTAATCCTTGTCTCCACCAGCGGGTCAAACAGGAACAGACTGTCATTGCTCATTTTTCTTTCTTTTTTTATTTTTCCATCAGTTTGCCAAACACAATGTGCTTGAAGTCCGTGTTTACTTTATTCAACAGAGGGAAGGCTGTTCAATAAGGTATCATCTATGTGTGATGGATTGTCGGTCAGTCAGCCCTGGTTTAGGCTTGTTTATTATAGTCTTGTGGAAATAATGATAGACAAATGCATAGTCAATACTCCTGGTGGTAAATCAGTGAAGTGATAAGTAACTGTGTGTGTGTGTTCATCCTAATCTCACCGCTCTCTCCCAGTGCCCCCAGAACCTCCAGGATTATGTGTCTTCTCTCTGCGTCCGGAGCCCGTTTCAGCTGGAATGTCAGTACCTCCGCCACAGCCAGGTCCGTCAAAGCCTCCCTCGCTGAATCTGCAAAGGTCAAAGGTCAGGTAAGGTGTTAAAAAGAGGTAATTCCAAAGCAATTCCATCTCAGATCATATATTGTCACGATCACAGTTGACTGGTTCAGGGATACATGTTCTCAAGCAACATCTCCCTATCAGAGTATGTGATGTTACGTATCCTATTACTGTGATTATAATCAAATGATCATATCACATTCTTATTGTCAAATATATCACCCGATCTGCCTATGATAATCACCCATATCAGCTAGGTTGCAGAGGGCCAGCAGACAAACGTTGACCAGGGGGTCGTTTTCGGGGTACTCCCTCATGATGGCCACCAGCCGTGGGATCACTCCACTCTTCACCAGCTGGTCCTGCTGGGAGGCTGATGGATGGAGAATGAAAGACCAATAAGAAGGGAGAGGGTGAGAAAATGGTTGGTTAGTAGATGGTTTCAAATGTGTGATGTGGATTAGTACTGAGAGGTAGATGTTTTTATCTTTGGTACACATGCTACATGCTGCTGTGTTTTGTGCCTCGAATTTGAATTAACCACACACAACACAAGCACAAAGAAAATGTAGCCCCAGTGGACACATTGAAATGAGCTCTAAAAGAAGTGCGTGTTTGTTTGTGCAGTGTGCTTTTTTTTAAATATCCACATTGCCTCGGGTGGAGTCTCCTGTCAGCTGGACTCACTGTTGTCGAAGCAGATGCGTCCGATGGCTCTGCCTGTGTGGAGGAGCAGCTCCTGGTCACTGCTGTTCAGATGAGGCACCAAAGCCAGCACCAAGCCTGCCTCGATACAGGGATCCCGCACTGCACCTTTAAAAAACAATCATATTTGTAGTAGTAGTTATATAATAATACAAATCACACACACACACAGAAATACATGTATATACATATATGTATTTATATACACACACACACATATATGCATATATATGTGTATATATGTGTGTATATAATGTATATATATAATCTAATTTTAGCTGAAAATAGTGATTGTCCAGTTCCTAGTTCATGTATTCCCATGTTTACATTTGTTTAATGATACAGACACAGTGTCATGGGTTTAAAACTGTTTTTTACTATTAAGTACTATTTGTGTACAGGCTTCCCAACACAGGCATAGACATGTATGTCTGATTGCTAAAAAGACAGAAGGCTTACACTGTCATAATGGAAACATTTTTATTATTATTATAAGCCTGTTTAGAAACTCAGTTTCATATTTCCACAAAGCCCATTCTTTAGAAGTGAATTAAGCAAATTTAATCATCCATCCTCTGGCTTTGTCTAAGTGAATATAGACAATATCCAATTGTAATGTTATCATCAATCTATGAATAGCTCAGACACTCATTTATACCAAAGCTCACAACAAGGAGCCAATCCAAAAAGCAGAATTATTTTGAAGAACAGAATTACCGAAGTCAAATGTATAATAAAGCATTCACAGAAGCGTCTGATTAGGTAGTGTTCATCATCTTCAAAAGGGCATATTTGCACCTCCAAGCACTTGCCGAGGCGATGAATATGAGCCGATAGGTAATGAGGTCTGTCTCATCCTCCACTGCAGCTCAGCCGAGGTAGTTCTACCCGACCTTGTTTCCCCTCGGTCCTGACTATCAACGAGGCTGGAGGAGTTGGAGTACTTCAACGTTTGTATGGACGGAATAATCCCTCAATGTTGTTTTTTAATCAGGGAGCCTTTTCATCCACTCGCTTGTGCAAATGGATTGCCGTTGAACCGTGAGCCGGTGATTGGGTGGCTTCTCTTTCTTTGAATATGTTGTCTACGCTTTTCTGTGTTTATTTCCCTCTTTCCAAATCAGTTATTTTTACTTGTTGTAGGAGAGAGACTCTCTTCTTTTAGGGCTGGGTTTAAGCGCAACCCTATCACTTTATTAGGTGAAAATTACACCAAAATGCTTCCTCCTACATTAATGTAAAAAAATTGGTTCTAAAATATTACTAGTGTACAACCATAACAACACTAAGGACTTTGATTAGTACTTTAACAATATTTCCAAAATAGAAATCTTAAAATGCGTATTTACAGTTGCCCTTCCAGAGCCACCATCTTACCCTCTCATCCCATCTCTGCCACCACCAAAACATCTAACCTTCTCATCCCATCTCTGCCACCACCAGAACATCTTACTTCCCTGTCTCATCTGTGCCACCAACAGAACATCTTACCTCCCTGTCTCATCTGTGCCACCAACAGAGCATCGTACCTTCTCGTCCCATTTCTGCCACCACCAGGGCCACTTGAGAGGTCAGTCCGCTCTTCTTTTTCCGCAGTGTCTGGGCCAGGGTGGGCAGGATGCCACTTCTGGCAATCTCCACAGCAGCTCCTTTCTCTGCGGATAGACGCACACCATGTGAGGGTGCTAGCAGACACTCCAACCCACAGACACATGATGTGCCCGCACAAACACACTCTCTCACACAATCACTCACACACTCACAGCAATGCATGTAGACACAAACACACAGAGGTGAACTAGGATATACAGCCCTGTCCAACATAATTGCATTTTATCAAGGAATGACAAGCGCAACATAAACAGAACTAAACCCAGGTCCTGTCATAACCATCCATTTTCACAGGAAGTTTATAGGTGATCAATAAGGTATCCATCTAGAAGTAGGTAATAGGTGATCACTGATCAACTGTTTCACTAAAAGATTACAGGGAATAAATCTGGTAGTGGATTATAGGTGATCTATCTGGTAGCATTCAGTTACCATGCTTTTTCATGACGCTGTTAAAAAAGATCACGACAAACCCAGGAAACATTCTGCTCTGTCTTGAATAAAGACGGAAATGACAAATTCCCCAGAAATGGGACGTTAACCAGGCCATCTTTAAATAGAAAGTGCCATCGTGGATAGTGGTGATTATGGCCCGCACTGGGAAGCTGAGAGGAAACTTAGGGTTAGCGCATGACGGTTCCCCCTTCAAAGGATGTCACAACATCCCAGAGAAGGGAAAAACATGGTGTCTTCTTAGCCCTCGCTACTATGGAAACGTTACTCCTCCCCATCTCGGAGGGGGTACCAATTTGAGCTGCCTGTGTGAAGCCTTAAATGAACCCATTTGGTTAAGTCTAGATGACTGTGTGTGTGCGTGAGTAGGCAGAACTTATGTCAGGCTAATCAGACCTGTCGCTCAAAGTGCCTCTTAATCTCAGCGGTCATTATACAAATACGGATTACCCATAATCCTTTGGCCTCGTCCCCCACAAATCCACTTTGAATTTGTTGGCGTTGCGTAGGCAATGTGGCACCCTCGCCTTCCTAAACACTGCAGTAATGGATGACTATTTGCCAGGAGCCCTTGCTGCCTCCACGGAGGGAACAACAAGAGGGCAAACCTCCTCACATCTCCGACCGTGCACAGAGGAAAGAGAGAGTTTCTTTGAGACCCTCTTAGCCACATCAGAGGCAAGCAGTTTTAATAGGCACAGATTTGGGCCAGGCGACAGTTGCCATCTGGGATGCATAACCACTGTGTCGCTTAAAAGATAGCAGCCACTGACATCTTATCTCTCTCTAGCTCAATGGAGAGTGAAGAAAAGTGGGGGATGGGTGTGTGGGGTGGAGGGGGCGATAATGAGTGTTGTTGTGGAGAGGGCAGGTGTGCCCGTTCTAAGATAACCAGGTAGATGTTCTGCTATTTTACGACTTCCGACGGTGTCGTTGGGAGACGCAAGCACCGCTCAAACTGCTTGATAGTTTGTGGCATGCCGCTGCATCTCAGGGCAAGGACACTCGGCCCTCTAGTTGACCAGAAGCTCCCAACAGGAAGTCAAAACAGTGTCACTCTCTATCAGAGCACATAACACGATGTACTACATCCCCTCTTGAACGATCGCCATGTGTGATCTCTTCCCGGACCGCCCTGATTCTGAACGTAAACATTGATGCTTCAACAGGTAAACATCGCTTAGCGAACCCTTCCTTGCTAACCCAAGTCGAATTGCCCTTAAGTCAAGCTGTTTAGTGGAAATATGCCCATTGGCCAGGTACACCAGGGATAGATTGTCTAGGTAATGGCCCCAAAAGCCAGGCCACATCAGTAGAATGGGAGACAGTCCAGGTAATGGCCACATTAGACAGGCCACATCAAGTGAATGATAGACAGGCTACATCAGGTGAATGCCTGTGCCGCTCTCGCTATCTGTCTCCATAATGGGGCTGGGAGAGGCATAAAACACACTGCAAGGGACAGCACAAGGATTTTACTGGATGGATAGCAATGCTGTAGTTAGGGGATATAGCTGTGTGTGTATGGGTGTGTGTATGGCTGTGTGTGTGTGTGTGTGTGTGTGTGTGTGTGTGTGTGTGTGTGTGTGTGTGTGTGTGTGTGTGTGTGTGTGTGTGTGTATGTGTGTCACGCTCACTCTTCTCCAGCAGGGCAGCCAGCAGTGTGTCCAGGTGAGGTTTGAGCTCCTCCTCGATCAGCTCCGTGCTCACCGTGATGGCCTTCAGAGCATCGCTCAGAGAGTCTGCAAGACAAGCCACGCGGTGTGAGGTGACACGGCACACGCGCGTGTGCGTTTTGACCGTGTGAGACGGTCTGTATTATGGCCACCGAAATGCACATGTTGATGTTTTCTAATGGGCCATGTAGCATGTCACAAAAACACCTAAGCATCACGTACACTGTTTACACACACATACAGATACATACACTGGAGAAAACAACGCATACTAATGTTTGAAACAATTAAAATACAAGCTTCAGCTCAACGCATGTGCATTATGTACACGAACAGATGGGCAGATAGACATAATTACAAGAGATAAATAGTACGCACACCCACGCCTCTACACAGACAGACGGATAGACATTCACAAGAGATTCACACGCCCACACCTCCACACGTATACAGTAGATACACACACCCATGCTTCCACACAGACAGACGGACTGACATACACAGTGTACACACCCACGCCTTCACACACACATTAGATACACACCACCACTAATCTTTCTAACTTCTTTAATAGAAAGAAGCACTTTGACAGAGTTGTTGAAACCTCCCCAGGGTTCCACAGAGGCACATGTCTACACAACATTAACCATAACACAACCCGCCAACCACTAGGTTACTGTAGTTAACACACTTCACACGTACCCCTCCCCAATTCATCACCAAGCCGCTGTTGCTAACGCCCGTCACCCGTTCCCCTCCCCAATTCATCACCCAGCCTTTATAGGTCAATGGCAAAAGCTGCTGAGTCAGAACTCCTGTCACTCTCGTGCCGTGTTTGTGTCGATGGCGAACATTTCTATGTTTCCCCTCCCCCCTCCTGAGATTTTAACCTGCTGCAGGGCAGCCACACATTGACTTTCTGCTGCATTGCCTCTCCAAGGGTATCCTTCATTAACCCCCCTTGCCTGTATGTGTGAGTAGGCTCAGGCGCTGTCTGTGTAGGGGAGGGGGCTGGACGTGGGCGGGAGGCGGGAAGGGGGGGCTCTTCCATTACGACAGCGTCTGGTGTCTGACATCAGAGAGCAGGCAGCTCGGTGATTGCCTCCCCCATGACGACTGAGCGGGCACAGGGGAGAGACGGATAGCAACAAGGAAGGATTGAGGAAAGATGGGGAAAGAGAGAGAGATTCAGGGGAACAGGGAAAATGTAGGATAAGAAGGGGAGTATATCGTGAAGAAGAGAAAGGAACAAATGGATACAATGAGGTTGAAAGAGGAGACAAAATGGTTGGTTCCATGTCAACATCACACACTCCCCCGACCAGTGCTGTAACAGTGTGATGTGTGTGAAACCATCTTCACACCGTGCATACAGGTCTGAGGTTTTCTCACACTGTGTTTAAATACAGGGCCTGGTTTATTCAGTATGAAAGTAAATCCGTAGATTTATACTTAAACTTTGTCTTAATATAATTTCCAATAGTGTGCTCATGTTGGATTTATAAAGGATATTGAGCATAGAAGACCTTGCTAAGGATTTGTGAACAAATGGGAAACCCATTTGAAACTTTGGCAGTTGTGATCTAGAAATCTGAAATTTTATTCAGAATAAGATAATTTTCACGTCAACGTAAGGTTTTTTATAAAAACCTTCTTTACGTGTGTTTCTGCACAAGTTATACTTGAAATCACAAACAGACTTAAGTTGGTTGTATAACTGAGGCCCTGCAGGTGAACATGGGTGAGTGTGTTTGTCATGTGGCCCTGCAGGTGAACATGGGTGAGTGTGTTTGTCATGTGGCCCTGCAGCTGAACATGGGTGAGTGTGTTTGTTATGTGGCCCTGCAGGTGAACAGGAGTGAGTGTGTTCGTTACGTGGCCCTGCAGGTGAACAGGAGAGAGTGTGTTTGTTATGTGGTGTATCGTTTCTTCCTTGTCGGCATTGTTTGTCAGAGACCGGAATAATATTCAAAGATAATTCCCACACACACTTATATAATGCTGTACTCATTATGTTATTGTATCAACGACCACTTCATATCATGGTTCAAAAGCAATCTAGTCAATCAAAATGGACCAAAAACAAAGGAGGAACTGGTCTACTCATAGTATACCAAATCCAGCTACATTTACAATGAAACATTGATTTAAAGAATATATTTGTATTGAGAAAGCCAAAGTTGTATACAACTATATTGTTCACTTTTGTTGTACAGAATCAGTTTAGCTAGCGATCTTACAATTCAACAACGTTTTATCCCTCAATTGAACAGTGCCCTTTTACTCTCTTCCTTTCAACCTTTCCCTCCAGAAATCCGCCTGTTGTTGGAGCCGCAGGGGCCTGACAGCGGGACGGGGGAATGAAATGAGAGCGTGCCTCAGGTGGCACAACAGCTTGCTCTCTCTCCTGCGAGGCCGTGTGAGGGACTCACTTTCCACTGGAGAACCACGGAGCCAGGGAGGACTAAGCAGCCCAAGTAATCCCTGCTAAGCAGGGCGAAAATAGACCCTGCCCTCCAGCCACCTTAGTGTGTGTGGGGTTTGTCAGTTTGTGTGTGTGTGTGTTTGTCATGTCTGCAGTGGATAGTGTGTGCGCATTATTAAGATAGAGACGTGTGCTTACCTTTACTGACAAAGTGTGTGTGTGTGCGTGTGTGTGTGTGTGTGTGTTTGTGAGAAACACAGTGGGTGTCTGTTGGACACTATTGACGCCGTCACTGTCAGCTTTTCTGCGTTAGTGTTTGGGTGTGAGTCTGCCTTTTGGTGTATTTGTGTGTGGTTGGGGCGGTGGGGTTAGAGGGGGGGCTGAGAGAGGAGGAGAGGGCCGCGCGCTATGTAGCGCACAGGGAGTGAAGGAAAAGATTTAACACGACTCCCCTCCTCTCTTTTTGTGATTTTAATTTGAACAGCTTCCATGTCCTCTTACACGAGCAAACAGGGAATCTTTTCAAGCTGATTCAGCAGGAGGAAGAAGAGGGGATTAAACGGGGAGGAAGGTGGTGCTCCCGTGGGACTTGAAGGGCGGCCAGTGAAGGAGGCACAAAGAGGGACACTGTGGCCAAAGGATGGTGTGTAATTAGGGGGGATTGGGCTCTGCTTTGGACCCCCCCCCCCCGCGGAACGGTGCCTAAACACAGCCTGTCTGGTCTGTGACCTGTGTCGGCTTCTTCGTATTAACCCATTGTCCTCCAGTGGGTTCCTTCCAGCAGGCATGCTTTAATTAGATCCCAGTCTGTCCTGAGCACCCCCCTCCCCCCCCTAGCAGACATCCCGGGTACTAAGGAACTGGACTACTGGGAAACCAGGGTACTGTGGAATTGGGGAACTGGAGAACTGGAGTTCTGTCGAATTGGGAAACTGGCAAAGTGGGGTACTGGGATACTGTGGAACCGGAGAATTTGGAAACTGGTTTAAGAGACATTGGCTCGTGAGGATGACAACATTTTGTTTACACCGGCGAACTGAAACTGTCTGAAAAACATGTGATTTGATCTGTAATCTCTCTGCAGCAATCTGATTCTACCCTTCAAGTCAAAGGTTTAGAGGCCTGGAAGCCAAAATGGTTTCTGTTTCACTTTCTTTCAGTACTGAGTTTAACATAATAACCATGTTTGCTGTCCTAAAGAATGGAATTACAACAGTTGTTTTGCCTGCCATTTTAGATGAGGTTATGTGTATTATTTCAGCCTTTAGTTCCTTGGTTTTGATTGGCTATTGAAAATAATCGTCCTCTCAATGTAGTTGTTTTGAAAGGCTGTATTTACAACTCTATAAATCTCAAACTTAATGAGAATTTGGCAAGCATAGTGGTAGTCAAACCATTATTACATTCATAAACTGTATTTTCAGGAGGCCTACAGTGGCGCAAGAAAAATGGCTGGATTGACTTCACGTTTCTCGTTTTTGAGACCGCGGTACTCTTGCTTTTGAACAACACACACGCTCACTGATTTGTTGCCCACCACAGCCCAGTGTGATTTGTTGCCTAACCTTGCACCACTTCTTTTTTTTTACAATCTGTCGATGAACTACCCAGTCATGAGAAGACATAGTGAATGCTGTTGTAATCAGCTGCTACTCGGGCCTTGTTAAGGTCACTTAGAGTTTGCCAGTGTACCATCGAGTCCTTTCTAGGAACGTTAACGCGTGTTAATAATCAGTTTGAGCACCTTTCATTCACCCCCTTCCTCTGACGTATGGACGGACTGTGACCCCGTTGTAGACTAAGCTGAACTCGCTTTGATTTTTTTTTCCCGCAAAGCCCTCCCTGTCTTTTGAAGGCCAGCCAGTGTTATTGAGGATGTGGCCGGGTGAGATCGGAAAGCAGCCCACCGATACTGTTTGGACCTGTGGCGTGTATGTTGGATAGATAAAACCACGGAAGGCAGGACAGACGGGGATGTTTTGTTTTAAAAAAAACAAAATGGCAGTTTTAACCGTGAGGGGCGTTGGAGTGAAAGAGTCTCCCAGAGCCTGTCCAAGAAATCAACGTAAATGGCCATGTCGACGTAAACAGTGTCGCCTCGTGCCATAATCCAAGCCGTTGCTCACTTGAGACGTCTTTTGATCATCGGTTTCAAAGCGGAGACATTTTTGTGGTTCAAACCTTTTGATAGGGGAAACAATGCAGTTGCCCAATAAGGAGTAAGCTGAAAAGGGGCCCGTTTTCCCTGTATGGACTTGGCCGTCTAAAGCCCTCCCCACATTCCCCTTAGAATATGCAGTATTGGTGAGTGTTGACATGAGGGCTGTACGATATCGTTTTACGTCGATTCCACACAAAAAGCCTGTTTCTTGAGCGATTGTTTTGAAGAACTGTTTGCCGAAATGTTGGTTTGAGTCTTCTTCATTTTGCAAAGGTTACTGTTTTTTTCTCTACTGTCAAGCGGACTCACGTGGAAAAGAAGCCGAAAGTCATTTGAAGTTCAAATATATGTCATGATAATCCATTCTGGTTGACACTGTTTGATGGGAACCTGCCCATCCCCCATTTTGGATTGCCTCACTTTCTACAGCCATGTTATTCTTTTGTGTTTGCAGCAGGCCTATGCGTCCTCCGGCCACCAGATGGCGCCCCCTAGTCCGAACACCAACAGTAGCAGCAACAGCAGTGGCGGGATAGGGGAACAGTTGAGCAAAACCAATCTTTACATCCGTGGTCTACACCCAGGAACCACTGACCAAGACCTGGTGAAGCTCTGTCAGCCGTAAGTCACCAAATATTCCATACCTGTTGTCGGCAGGACAATTCAAGCGACACATCCATCTTTTGTTGTAACAACAATGTTTAAAAGTTCTCCACTCATAACATTATTGAAGTTTTTTTCGAGTTATAACCCAGTTTGAATTTACAAACAACATCTATTGTTCCTGGATTTCTGTGTGCTAAAACTTGTCGACAGCTTTTTTAGACTTATTAAGAGCTTAAAGTCAGAGGTATATTTAATTGAGTATTTACACGCTCCTGTTTGTAGCTTCAAGGCTGACAATTGTCTTTTGGACAATGCATATCCTGTGAATCTTATGTAAGAGCTGAAAGTGTAATAGTGTTCTGTGAACATCACTACAGTTTGGCTGTATATCTGAGTTTAGAGAGACGTTGAGGCTTGTGGGAATACGCCTTGATGGACTGTATATTCCTGAAAAGGTTTTTAGCCAAAAAGTACGCCAATAATTTCTTTAGGAAGTTAATCGGAGAACAGAGTCAGATTTAACTCCCAAAATAATCGGAGGGTTAAACGCGTCATAAAGCTACTAAAAAGTGCTGTTTTTGTAATTCAAGCCAGGGGTTAAAACGTCTGCTTGCTCCTCTGTCCTGTCAAAAGCTTAAAGAACGGTAGGAAATTATAGAACGCACGAATGGGGAGGGGGGGGGGGGGCAAGGAGGAGGGGGAGAAGAGAATAGTGGTTAAAGGTGAAGAAGGCAAAGATGGCGGGAAGGGAGGGGAGGAGTCTCCGCCCCCTGTCCTAGTGTAACCTCCGTCTCCTGAGGCTCGGCAGAAAGGGAAAGAAAACATGGAGCACACACACTCCTCTACAAACAGACCCACTCTAACTGAAACAGGCTCGCTCACACACACAGAAACCCACAACCAAATCATACACACACTCCTCTACAAACAGACCCACTCCAACTGAAACGGGCTCTGTCACACACACAAAAACCCACAACCAAATCATACACACACTCCTTTACAAACAGACCCACTCTAACTGAACCTGGCTCTGTCACACACACAAAAATCCACAACCAAATCATACACACACTCCTCTACAAACAGACCCACTCTAACTGAAACGGGCTCGCTCACACACACAGACACCCACTACCAAATCATACACACACTCCTTTACAAACAGACCCACTCTAACTGAACCTGGCTCTGTCACACACACAAAAACCCACAACCAAATCATACACACACTCTTCTACAAACAGACCCACTCTAACTGAACCTGGCTCTGTCACACACACAAAAATCCACAACCAAATCATACACACACTCCTCTACAAACAGACCCACTCTAACTGAACCTGGCTCGGTCACGCACACAAAAACCCACAACCAAATCATACACACACTCCTCTACAAACAGACCCACTCTAACTGAACCTGGCTCGGTCACACACCCACAGCCGCCCCTCCCACACAGTGTCACGCACCCAGGAATGTCCTTTTATCTTCTGATCACGTATCTGCGTATCACCCCACCAATGCTCCACGGCGGAGCGACGGGCGATGCCTTACCGTTTCTGGCCAATGCAAGTCAAGGCTCGCTGTGGAGTGGCAGGGAGGGACCTCCTTCTTTCGAAACGGAAGCTCGTAAAAACCCCCGGTGGAGCCGGGAGAGAGGTGACCGCCTGGCGGGAGTGGAGCGGAACGCCACAACCCCGCCCGGAGCAAATCCGTAACCCAGAGGGTGGTGTTCATGATTTATTGACGATGTCTTGCCCACTGCCCCCCGCCCCCCTCCTAGCACGTCCCTCCGTGAGGCCCCCTCCATGTCGGCGTGGGTCAGAGGTCAAACTGTGGCATTGGGAGGTAGATAGCACCAGCAGGGCTACCATGACTCACCTGGTGCACGCCGGAGTCGGCCCCCACCCCCCGCCGGAGAGACACTGATAACCTTGTTTGCGAGGGTGAGACGGTGCACGGGGGCCGTTGTCACAGCGTACGAGGGTTGCTACGGGGACCGTTGCTACGGGTACCGTTGCAACGGGACGCCCTCGACAGGTGGACGAGCTCGACAGCGGGGTAGTTTGAACGGTGGGGTAGTGGAAGGATGGGTGAAAAAGAGGGGTGTGTGTGTGTGTGTGTGTGTGTGTGTGTGTGTGTGTGTGTGTGTGTGTGTGTGTGTGTGTGTGTGTGTGTGTGTGTGTGTGTGTTACCCCCATACCTCTAA